>JAVQJF010053935.1:0-20944 GCA_036023855.1 Gadopsis marmoratus | reverse complement strand
GCCCCACATGCAACAAACTGCGATGCTCTGTGTGTTCTGACACCTTTCTATCAGAACCAGCATTCACTTTTTCAGCAGTTTGAGCTACAGAAGCTCTTCTGTTGGATCGGACCACACGGACCAGCCTTCGTTCCCCACGTGCATCAGTGAGCCTTGGCCGCCCATGGCCCTGTCGCCTGTTCAGCAGTTTCCCTTCCTTGGACCACTTTTTCTAGGTACTGACCACTGCAGACTGGGAACACCCCACAAGAGCTGCAGTGTTGGAGCTGCTCTGACCCAGACGTCCAGCCATCAGTTTGGTTCCTTGTCAAAGTCGCTCACATCCTTCCGCTTGCCCATTTATCCTGCTTCAACACATCAACTTGGAGGACAAAATGTTCACTTGCTGCCTCATATATACCCCACCACCCAACCTGTCAGTGACCAGAAAGATATGGCTGATCGGTGTATATTGTGCTGAAGCTGAATACCTTCTTGTGTTTGAGCACAACCTTTCATTAGTGTGGTGCAGTAGCTGAAGGGAGGACACTGCTGGAGGTGACGCTATCACAGTAACGGATTGGATAGTTTGTGCTCCTCTTCTGGTCTGTCATCACTGTCCTCCTCTCTATCTATCACTTACTCTCCGCCCGCCTCTTTCCTAACACTTATTCCCCCTGTTCGGCCTTTTCTGTCCTTTGCTGTCTCCAGCTTGCTCGTCCCCTTTCCCCCCTTCTATCTGTTGGTTCTTTTCCTCTACTGGCCATTTATCACTAGGCACTTTTTAAATGTATACAGGGGGCTTTAAGTGGTTTTCTGGACAGCTAAGATTAGACCAGATGCATGTGGACTCCCCGTAGGTCCATTTTCCGTGGAAGATTTTTCCACACCTTCTCAATCATGTGAAGTCCCATTGATATATTTCTGTGTGCACAAGGACTGCAGCTAGAGTAAACTCTAGCAGGGTGCTTGGGGCCAGTGGTTTCTGGGTGTGTATGTGTGTTCTTGTAGCAGTTTGAATCGTAGACCTTCAGAGTGAGGGCATTTTTGCCATATTTTGGCAAGGACATTTGAACTTCTTCTCGGGTTGACTTTAGGTTTCTGACTTGGGTTTAGGGTTGAACTGAAGGTAATTAGGTGTGCAGTGTGTACGAGGTAAAAGGATACAGTGAACGTTTTACAAAACTGCTGGTTCAATATACTGACAAAATCATAAAGCAGATACCAGAAATTTAAAATACAATATGTTGTTTTAGGGGAGATCTATTTTTTTTTGTCGAACATGAGCCAGGAGACTTTGCCGTTTTTGGAATCAACGTGTACCATATCTGGCAACCTGTGCTATAGCTGACCGGATGAATAAATTGTTGTTTCTCATGAAATATTCCTATTTGACGAAGACATTCTTAAATTGCCATTTTTACATGTTTGTTCGTGGACAGACAAAAAGATGCACTGTGATAGGTAGTAAACTCAAGTAAACTTGATCTTTTCAGCTCATGTTCATCGAGACAACCAAAAATGAGTGGTGGAAGAAGTACTCGCTAAAAGTAGCGACATCACAGTGTAGAAATACTCTGTTACAAGTCAAAGTCATGCACTAAAAATGTTACTAAAGTAAAATTGCAAAAGTATTAGCATAAAAATGTACTAATTATGCAGAATGGCCCACTTCAGAAGAATGAATATTAAATGATTGAATTACAATTATTCATGCAATAGTATGTAGATTACTAAGGTTGCAGCTGATACAGATGAAGCTCATTTCTTACTATATACACTGCTGGGTAGCTTTTATCCATAGGGTTAGTGTTAGAGCTAGCCCCTTTATCCCATTATCCATAATAATACACCATGAGGTATTAGTTGATTATATTTTGTCTTCTGAATCTGTAAAGTACCTGCTAACTAAAGGCATCAAAAACAGAAATGTAGTGGAAAATGGATATACAACTCAGGTACCTCAAAAGTGTACTGAACTACGGTGCTTGAGTAAATACTTTCCGCCACTGCAAAAAACAAAAGCCCATTCAGAATAAACAATTGAATATACATAATGTTAAGTGATATACTGCAATGTAGAAGAAAAAGAACTTGAAAGAGCACTGTAAATGCTGAAAGGCAGAAATGTAACAAAGGGCGCCCACCATCCTTCCCCATGTCAGCTGTGCTGCATTCAGCTGCTCGCTCAGCAACACAGAGACCCACGCTGCTTTTCATACACTAAGCACTTGTGGTCATTGAGTCGGTGTCTGCTGTGCCCCCTCACTTCCTGCGTCATCACACGCTGCGTACATAGCCACACCTCATCAAATGTTTAACACCACCGCCCCCACCCGACTCCTCTGTGGCACTTTTTACTTTTATTGGAAGGGTCGTTACAGTACCATGACAACTGGGCAACTTCATCTGCTGAGGATGATTGTACTAGGATTTCTTGTTCAACTGTCATGTTTAAAGCTTTCTGAAGGCGCTGACTAACACTGCCGTCCCGCTGAAGGGAGCTCCAGCTCAGGAAACGTACAGGGGTTTATCCTGGTAATGGCAAATTGCCTGTTTCGTTGTTTAGGCTGGAGGACTTGAGTTGAGCAAGAAACATTCTCAGTCAGAATGTCATCCTCTATCCACTGCTTATCTGGGTTTGAGTTGCCTTGGCAGCAGTAACGAACACTTTCAGTAACAGTTCCAATTGGTCGTCGGTCCAAGCGGAGAAATCTCTGGGTTGTTGTTTTTTAAGGTTTCTTTTTTTGTTGTGATTTTTCACCTTTATTGGACAGCGCAAGTAAAAAGACAGACATGAAACGGCGGACCTCATTCCCCTCCCCGGCTCATCAAAACCAGCTTCATTAATAAAATTGGTAAACTGTACCAGCTGCTTTGTTGTCTGTATCTGCGCCTGGGTCCTCCTGTCCCCACCCCATAACACAGTGACTGTAATCAAACCGGCAACTTTGCAGTTATGCAGTGTGCATAGTAACCACTCAGCTACCAAGGCATTAAAAGAATCAAAAGTGTGGCTGTAGCCTCAGATGTGCCCAGAATACCTCCACAGGGAGGCAACATCCTGGTCCGATGCTGAACAACCTTCACTGTTTTATATCAAGGTGAAGAATCCGCTGTTCGTCCAAATTAAAATGCAACTTATATTTCTACAAATGGATATTTCAGGGACATGAACAAGTCATCAGTCCTGGCTGGACAAGCAACAGTTGTCAACAATCAATGGAAATGGTTTGGACAAAAACGTGCTCTGAACATTATTCATGCTTTGGTCTGTTTGCTCTGTTTCTAAATGAATGCCTTCAGTGAAGGGGTTAAAGGAAAGTGTCTGTGCCACTAGACGATACCTGTCTGGATTGTTTCACCAGCTGCAGATATCCTGCCAACCACAAACCCTTTGCTTTAGTAAAGTGTGTGTGTGTGTGTGTGTGTATGTATGTTTACTCACGCCTCCCCTCCCACCCTGCCTGGAATTAGCACCCTGGGCCGGATTATGCAGGAACACAGCGGCGGAGGCTGGCAAGGACTTGAAAGAAACGTGGCACCTTTCACCCACAGCAGCTGTCTGAGTGTGACTCTGCTGTGAAACCACCAGACCAGAGCGCAACTAGACACTGTGGGGATGACTTTAAGACGGGTGGGAAGCTGGATAAGTCATTCCGGGTTTAAAGACAAAGGGATTTAGAGGAGCAGGCTTTAGTCTTTTTGTCTGTGTCCATCTCTGGATGCTGCATATGAACAGTGCTGCAGAAAGGAGGTAAAAGGAGAGAGACACGTGGATTCAGAGGGGATGAGGGCTCTGTGAAGATAAACTGTGAAGAAAGAAAACACAGTACACTACAGAAGAAAAGGTTTTTTAGTTTAATCATGATGCTGACATTACAAGCTTGTTTCATTGAGATAAAATAATTCCACTGTGGGACACACACATTATATACACAGTTGAAATACAGCTGGGGCCCTTGTTGCATGTCATCTTCTTCTTTTCTTTCTTGAGAAGGCATTAGGCTCATTGCTTTGATTTTCCACCGTATTCATGTCCACTCTTCTGCAAAGTTTGTTGTCTTGTGACGTTGACAGCTGGGGAAATCTTTCTGGCACAAGGGAGTGAAGAGAAAAATGGGGAAAAACTATGAATGAGCTGCTGATAAAGCACCAGCACTCAAAGTCATCATAAAACACATGGAACTAGAATGAAAATGGAACTTAACTTCCCAATCAAGGCAAAAACTGTCTGTGAAATAAGGTTTTGTAACAGCACGTTATTTTAAGATAACATTACCTGTAATGATCAAAATAATACGAGGATATCACATGCAAGGTGATATGACGCCTGCACGCATCCCAGTGTGGCACCAAGACGTCTGTTTAAATACATTTGTGGTTTGGAGTTAGACTGCAGGCATTCATCAAGGCATAGTAAGACCTGCAAATAAATTATACTTCTTCTCACACTTTACTCTTGTTTTATTTAGTTTTGTCTTTAAATCCTTTTGTTAATGAAGTTTTAGTTTCTGTAGGTGACACCCATTTTCTGGTCTGTTCGGCTATGCAGCAACACTAGGATAGTAGCATAGGTAGAAATATTGCAGTGGATGGGCCGCACACGTAATAAGGATAACTTAAATTTATAAGTATGAACTAGGCAAGGCGAGCCCTCAGTTTTGTCCTATTACAGTATATAATATGTAAAAAATATCGCTATTTAGAGAACAGGTTTTATTGTACAGTTACACTGAACCTGATTTAAAGGGAAACTCCGGTATTTTTAAACCTGGGTCCTATTATTATTAATACATTTTGGGTGTCGAAATGACTAATAGTTACCAAAGATTTTGCAATTGGTCCCAAAGATCTTACTCTTTGACAAAAACATCTATCTATTACGATTACGTTGCAGCCCGTTTCTCGGATGCCGGTGGAGGCGATCTACCGGACCAATTCCAAAACCTTTGGTAACTATTAATCATTTCGACCCCAAAATCTATAAAAAAAGAAATAGGGCCCAGGTTTAAAAATACCTTAAGTTTCAGAAATGTGTACCTCGTGTGTTTTACCAACTAGCTTTGAAATGAACTGACATCACAGAACATGATTTCTGGGTTATGAAATGCAAGACACTCCTTCTTGTTGCCATTTCGCGGCCCGACTCTGTGAAGATTCCGGATTCAAGTTTAAAAACTAAGTGTGCAGTTGTCGTGTGATAAGTGCAACCCTACATTTTACTTTTTCCCCTTCACCTCCCTCTGCTTCTTCCTTTCCTCTGGGTTTTGCTCCCTGAGGGGAGAAACATGCCATGCAGAGGGAAAAAGTGCAAAGTGCTCATGAGAGGAGAGAGAAACTTTGATGGCTCTGACTCAGTGCAGTTTGTCATTATCTTGTCTGTGGTGCTATAATTATACAGCCACTTTTCTCTTTGAGATGTACTGACACACACACACACACACACACTGGTCTCACACGCTGCACATAATATGTGGTCTTCAGATGTACAGCAGCACATATACAAATGAGACATATCACTGCCTAATGTGCAGTGTGCAGCTGCAACATTAGTGACACCGATTCTTCTTCTAGGCTATTATCCTGTTTTTCACAGCACCGTTTGATTGTAATGGGTCGGAACTGAAGGAAAAACGGTGTAAACGTTTTTCACATCGAGCTAAATTTCCCCAGGGAAGCAGACATGTCTCTGGGCTCAGGTTAAGGTTACCGTGGGGACAGGGAAAGTCGAGCTTACCCAGGGGTCAGATATCCTGGCGAGTTCACTGACCTCGGTTTATTCTGTGTTTACATGTTGACACTGTATGTGGGTTTATGTATGCAGTTTTTATCAAAGCTGCGTAATGATACATCTTGTGGTCATGCAGCTGGTTGGGGATGGTTTTCAAAATTCTATTACTGGCAGGTGGTGCATTCAAGGACACATCAGAATCACAGAGTTGGTAGAGGAGAGCTTTCTTTGTCTGAAAATATGACCTATGTGGTAAAAATAAATTCTGTCATGGACAGGATGAGATAATGGTTAGTTTTCGAAATGGTTTGTAGTCAGTGGGATACATTATGTTAAACTTCTGCACCAGTATGCCGTGAGGAAGATGCTGAATAATATGTTGACTATGCATCAAGGCCCAAGATTATATTAGTTATCATTGCAGCAATACATAAAAGGGCCCTTAGCTTTCATTTTGAGCATTTTATTTCCACCTGTGTCCTTTGACAGCTTTAAGTTGACTCTAATATTTAGTCTGGTTAATTTTAAACATTTTCCTTTCAGAAAACAAATCCCAAGATTCCGTGTTTCCTCCCACAGTTAAATCCTTGTCAGGCCTCAGTTAGACCATCATGGGGCACCGAACCCTCTCCATGAAAACCTCTGCTGATGATTAAGATGGTCTGTTAACAGCTGCTTTAGGCGAAGTGAGGCCTCACTGCAGCTTCTACAGACAACCATCCAAAGTACATAGAGTCAAATAATATCTACACTCACACTGATGCACTTATATCTGACTTTGGCTGAAAGTGAAATGTTGAGCAAATGATTATATTAGCCCCTGGCATACACACTGACTCTATTCACTACCTGCCTGCAGTGCCCTTACATAACGGACATCGCCAAAAAAAACACATGAGTCAGTAGATTCACCCCTTTAAAGTTTTCATTTTTCGCTGCTTTTCTAAAACTTGTGGGGATGTCTGGAGATTAGAAACGCTGGCATGTGACTGACCCCAGCAGCTTGTAGCGCCAGCTATGTGTGCATGCAAGCTAGTTACAACGTAGAGTTAAGGGAAATCAAACTTTAAATGTAACGTTTATCACCACTTACTGCCACTATCGCTCCCTTGTGTAGCCCCTGAATGGGCTCTTTCACATGCTTAACATCAACCAATATGTTGATTATTGGTTGGAAGGATGTTTATCGAGTCAAGCTGTGCAGGCCTCCTGCAGCTTTCAAAATAAACCTGGTTCTCACATGAATCATTTTAGAACCGTGTCTCCGACTCCACAGCCGGCTCACACTCACCGGTGGAAAGGTCCTGTTTATTTGAAAGCTTGTAGGCATGCAGCTCGTCCCAACATACGTCCCTGAATCTCCACAGCGGAGGTGATGAGTGATAAGTTAGCAGCACCCATAGAGTCACATTAGCCACATTTATAGGAAATACATCAGATTGCAATAAACTTCTCTTTAAGGTGTTGACTCTGGCTGTTAAACATCAGGATGTAAGGCACGCTGATTACTTATTAATCACAACCATAGTATCTTCACGTAGACAAAACTAAATAAATTCAATCATCTTTGAAATATTAAATAACGAGGTGTTACTTGACGGACACAAAAGCGTTGAATCATGTTAACCGGTTCGCTCGCGATGCCTACTGTTTGTCCGTCACTTGTCAGTCGTGTCTTTCTCTTCCATATTACCTGAATGCTGCACCAGGTGACATTTGTAGCTTGTTTTTTAGTTTGTTGAAGTTCTTAATGAAGGTCATGTAACAAACTGATAGCACTTTTTAATCCAAAAATGCTACGTTTACCCCATTCGTTCCTACAGTTTCCTTTATTTGCCTTTGATGACTGCAATCCCTCCGAGCTGCTCTGCAGACATCTGTGGCCGTACGTTACCTTTTCCCAGGCATGAATGCGTGGAGCTTCATGAAAATGAAGCCGGGCATTTTAGAGAAAGAGCATGTGTTGTCAGGATAAATTCCCAGGATAAATCAAGAAACATTTCACGGCGCAGGTGGATCTGGTCCGACTTGTCATAAATAACATTATGGAAAGTTATTGTGTGCATGAGTGGAAAAGAGGAATCTGTCTCATCAACTGACAGCATTGTTAAGGTTTCATAGAAGGGTCAGCCGTTTGCACAGACTCAGGTGAAGCACTAAAATATCAGGTGTGTGTGTGGGGGGGACAGTTGTGGTACACTAGCAGCTTTATTCCAGCCTGCTCTATGAATGCCAGTCTGTAAGCAGAGAGGGTCAGAGAGACAGACTACCTTTAGTGCTTGGTGTGTGTGTGCGTGTGTGTGTGTGTGTCAGGTGCTTTGATGGATCCTATTGATCTCTGTTTAGATGGCTGCGCAGCTAGCAGGAAGACAGACAGACGGCAAGGCGTGCAGGCAGATCAGGTCTTGGGAAAATGGCAGAGTAGCTTAGCAGACGGAAGAAGCATCTCTTCAACATTAACAAGACTGAAACTAAAGTGAGGAAAATCTCTGCTGCAGCACTTTGGATCTGGGGTGTAAATTCACCAATTCTCCAAGAGAGTGGGGGTTTTTTCGACGTTGTCTGTTTCCAGACACTTTCAAGTCTTCCAGAGACAGAAGAGTGTAATAACTCGAGAAGAACTCGAGAATAAACAGGGCTGCACTATTAATTGAGGAAAGATCTAAATAGCAGTATTGACTGCTGCAGTGTTTTTTTTTTCTTAGAGGCAAAAGCTGTTTCAGGCATCTTCTTTAAACATGGTGATCTGCTGCTCTGCAGAAACCCTGGGCCACAGATCAAGATGCATTAGCATGTCATTTTCTCACCTTAAGAGAACAGAAAGCTGTTTCCATATGTATGGTAACGCAAAGTGTGAGATACGTACAATACCTGCTAATAAAACCATTGCTCCGCTTGGTAGCACTACTAGCAGTCAAAACATCTACATAACTGTCTATACATCACGTGCATTATTTGCCCAGAGAGCCAGAACTTGTATGCTCCTATGTATGGAATAATTCCCTAGGTTTTCTGTGTGTCAGCCCGTTTGTCGTAACTTTGATCAAACACAATTATATTTAGGAATGTGCACCATGCATAAACTAAAATAATAATAAGCACTTAAAAGAGCATTTCAGTAGCTACGTAAACTGACCCACTTTAGTTGGTATCATCCTTTCATGGTGTAAATTCCCTAACAACTGTGCAATACAATAAATGCAATCACCAAAACTCATTTTAAACCTATGGCTTTAGAGGCCCTGGGGTGTGCTGGGTGCTAGGGTAGTTGCCTAGTTTGTCCGGCAAGTCACTTACTTCCTTCCATCCTCATATCAGTAACCCACTCTTAGCTTCCTTCCTCTATCTTTCTTATTTTGGACCCATCAGCAGATCAAGAGGAAGCTATTCAGTACCGCCAGTGCGTCTAGAAGCCTCAGACACGGCTGATTCTCAGATCTTGTTTCAAATTCATAACAACTGTCAGCGAGAATAAAACAGCTTTGGCGAGCAAATGAAGACTTGAAATATGGAAATGCAATCTCCACGTTCCCTGTCATCAGTTTCTCACACATTCCAACACCAAATGCACAGCGACAAGAAAAGAGCGCTGTAGAAAATGTTTGCATAATACGACGCTGATAATGACGATCACGGTGACATTAGGTTAAAATGTTTGCTGAAGGATTTTCTGGCCTCCACTTCAAATCTTCTCCCAGTTTTGATGGACACGTTTGCCAGAGGGAATGGATGTGCAAAATCTCATACTCACACACCCTCACGTTTAAATGAATTTATAGCACCCCTATGCTGAAACTCTAAGTAATTCATCATATAGCAGCAGCTGCAAAGGGAAACTGCTGAGCTGAAGGTTTGAGGTCCTTCTGGGATCTCGACCAATCGGTCAAGACATCAAACTTAATTGACCATATCATGTGAAGCTGCTAACTACTTTTATAGCTGTGGTTTTATGACTTTTGCTGTCTCTTATCTGATGCTGACCCACTTCTTCATGTCCAGCGGGGGCTAGGCGGGTAATGGGCAAGCATATGTGCAAGTAATGGTATCTGCTTTCCCATGGCCAGAGGTCAGTGATCTCAGACTGTATCGACTTATCGCCTCTCTCCACCTCTCAACCTCACCCTTTCATTGAAACTGCACAAGAGACTTGACTGAGGTGCTTGAAAAGGAGATAAAAATGGCAGAAAGTAATCCTGTGGAAAGAAGAGCGATAAGGAGAAGAACACTGAGGCCTCCCTTGTCTCCTTCTCCCATGTTAATTACAGCATTTGTCCTCCTCTGGGATGGAGGGTCGCACGCTCGCTGCAGCATTTGTGTGAATCATAGCTTGATGCCTCTGAGCAGATAAGAAAAGGAAAGAGTTTCATCAACAAAGAGCTGCGATTCGCTATGCGCTGTTACGCCTCAGTGGGCTTTGATGTGTCAGCTTGAGGTTTGAGAAAAGCGAAACAGAACGAGTGTAACAGGTTACAGCAGAGAGACGGAGATGGGAAGTCAGTATTTGCTTAAATTATTTCCAAGAAATAAAGAACCTGAAGAAATTCTATAGTAAAAGTGAACTTAATTTTCCCCGTTGACATTGCTAATGGCTTGGGTTTCTTTTGCCGGGAACAAGATTCATATTTTGTGTCCTCTATTGGGGGCAACATCCGTATGTGTGCACAAGTTATTATTTTGTGGGAAGAAGATAATCCATAAATTGTGGGCATAGGTTATTATCATGTGGAAAAAAGATGAATATGTTATGTTCACAAGGTATTTATTGGACACCAAGTCCATATGTTGTGCGTATAGTTATTATCTACTGGGAATAAGTTATTACATTGTTATTACATTGTACAAGTTATTACATTGCTTGTACAAGAATGAAAAATAGCATATTGTGGGGTCTCCACAGCTGACTGGCCTTTAGAGCACTTGCATCACTCGGTTGAGATTGAGTCGACAAGAGAGAAAATGCGTGGCAACCGTTCCTGTTTATTTTAGGTATAACGTTTCAGAACTTCACATAACAGTCTCCTTTGTGGAGGAAGGCCAATCTAGCCTGTTGGATACATTCAGCAATCATTTCACTTTTGTATTTTGCATACATTTTCCTGAATACAGCAATGAAGTGCTTTAAACTCTGATGCCGCGTCTCCAGCTGGGATCCAATACCCAAACTCACTATGAATACCAAAAAACTAATTGGTAAGACTAATTAAGACTAATTGATAAAATATGAATTTACAGTGGGAGAAATCCTTCCTCCCACCTCTTCACCCTGCTGATTTCTCAAGGAAATAAAGACAGAGAGCATCGACCTATGACCTGTATTACCACATGACTATCCAGTGGAGCTCAATGAGAACGTTACAAACGACGAAACATTACTTTCACAGACATCATTCAGAAATATCTCCAATTTTAAGCTCGTGTGTTTCACCGTTTCCCTCCATGCTGCTTGTGTGTGCTGCCATCAGACAATCAATGATTGGTTTCCTGCCACGTTGAATTGCACATGTGGAGACATGGTTGAAGAGTGACTTCAAAGAGAAATACATACAGACCGTCTCAGTCAAAGTGTCTTCGTGTATGGCACCCAGTGTTATTGCAGCACTTCCTGTTAGCAGCTCTCCCACCCTCTCAGCCCCGGCCAGTGTAGCACTGAAAGGCCACACTTGTTGTCCGTGGGAGCGAGCGGTAAAGATGCAGTGCAGTCAATTCAGATTCCGTGAGGAATCCGGGTCACTGCCCTGAAGGGGAATTCAGACTCAGGGGAAGAATAATCTTCAGATGCCCTCAGACTTTTCTCTGCCTCAGAGTGCCTTAATTTCTCCCCAGCCTCCTCCTTCCCCCCCTCCACTCCATCACAAGCGTCATGGTGAATATAAAATATGCCTCAGATGAATGATTGCTGACTGGATCTGTGCATATTGAACACTCAATATCTGTAATATCCTCCAATATCATTATTTCCCTCCATACCCATGGACTAATCTTTATCATAGTCTGTGGAGCAGCTCAGATGGGGGGAAAGATAGAGTCAATAAAGAGATGAGTATGATAATAAAAAATTAGATTAATAACACTCTCTCTCGCGATCTGTCTGCATATCTTCTATCTCTCGTCATCTCTCTCCCCCTCTGTGCTTTGGTTCAGTTTCATTCATTTCAGAGTGCTTTATTGGCATGGTAAGACTTTCCTTTCACTGCCAATGAATACTACAGTAAGAGCATATGGAAAGACAACAAGGAAGTAATGTTGTCCCACATCTTTGATTTGTAAAAGTAATGTGTTAATAAAGAACAACCAGGCTAGAAAGAGATGTACCTGAAAGAAAGCAGCTGTAAATAAATATATTTTCCATATATGGAGATCTAAGATATATTGTTATACATTTGCAATGTACTGTGAAACCTGTGAAGTAATATATTGGCACTAAATTTCATAACACTGTGGCAATTATTTCTACTGTTCATGTATCTTGTAAAAAATATTTCCGTATCGATTTTAAATATATAAATTAATATGCCGTAAGCAAGACAGATTGTTATTTTTATATATTAACATATATTTTTTAATATATTTCATTCAGCACACTGCACGTTTGTTGTATTCCCCGAAGTAATGTTTCATTTCCTTGCCTACTTGGATTACTATGACACACAAACCAATAGTCCCTTTTCAGATTTCATTGCCCAACTACCCAATGAGCTCATTTGGCCACCCAGGCTACTCATTTTGATGCCACAAGTAGCATCTACTAGCTTCAGCTGGGTTTGTTGAAGTTGGTATGGTTATTATATGGTTATTCAGCTAACTTCCCAAAAGCGTTTATGCAAAGCATAAAATCCATCCATAACGGTTACAAAATGGTGAATTTTCAGCGGGGAAAAAAGCAATAAATTAACAATGTTTATTTGATTGTGTTGAAATGGCTGAGCAGTGTGTACAGAATTATTAGAAAGCCAAAACAGCCCTTTGTTTCTCTACCACTTTCTGACTAGCTGGAGTTGTCAGGAGCAGCCATCTTCCACCAAGCCAGGAGGGATCAGGTGGTGGATTCCTGTCGAGTCTACAGTGCATCCAGTCGTAAGCGCAGAGTCCTGACTCCCGCAGACCTCAAACACCTTGTGGTGGACGAGGACCATGAGCTCATCTACTGCTATGTCCCCAAGGTGGCCTGTACCAACTGGAAGCGCGTCATGATGGTGCTCACAGGCAGGGGCAAATACAGGTAAGAGGAGAGTCTGGCAGACTGTTGAATGGGCTTAGACGTTACTACAGTACATCCATTCCCCTTTTTATTGAATTTATTGTTCTGATTGACAAGTGGGACACGTGATCAGGACGGGTGTTGATGATGTTACATCCCTGCATGCTGCCCTCATTACATTGTACTTTTATGATGTAATTCAAGGACAGGAATGCATATTGTTTGTTTTGTTCCTTAATGTCCTCTCTTCCACAGTGACCCAATGGAAATCCCTTCCAATGAAGCCCACGTTCCCTCCAACCTGAAGACTCTGAACCAGTACAGCATTGCTGAGATCAACCACCGCCTCAAGAACTACCTCAAGTTCCTCTTTGTTCGTGAGCCTTTCGAGAGGCTGGTCTCCGCATACCGCAACAAGTTCACCCTCAAGTACAACTCGTCCTTCCACAAGCGCTTCGGCACCCGCATTATCCGGCGCTACCGCAAGAACGCCACGCAGGACGCCCTGCTCAACGGTGCTGATGTTAAATTCAAAGAATTCACCGAGTACCTGGTGGACCCAGCCACACAGCGTGATGGCCCGCTCAATGAGCACTGGCAGACCGTGTACCAGCTTTGTCACCCATGTCACATCCACTACGACCTGGTGGGCAAGTATGAGACGCTGGAAGACGACGCAAACTACGTATTGCGGCTGGTGGGCGTTGGAGACTCCTTGCACTTCCCAAGCTATGCCAAGTCCACGCGTACCACAGATGCTATGACGGCCCAGTTCTTCAGCAATATCAGCACACAGCAGCAGATCCAACTCTACCAGCTCTACAAGTTGGACTTCCTCATGTTTAACTACTCCACACCCAGCTACCTCCGGCTGGACTAATGGAGGACAGAGCTGGGACTCTGAGAGTGGCTGCCTTGTTTAAGGAGAGGCAACAAAATGAGTAAAGGGTGGAATTTTTTGGAAGCAAACTTGATTTAAAAAACTGTCATCGTACCTTGCAGGCGTGCGGTCTGAATTAGACATATAAACAGGTGCTGAAAGAAAGAAAGGTAATGTGTGCTTGTCTGGGCATAAGGGGGAGGGTGTTCAGTCACCTCTGGGTGATACAGAGAGCACTGGTTGGATGAGAATGTGGGCTAAATGAACCAAACGCATGCAAAGACTATAATGTGCGGGTGAAGCAGGTCTTCAAGGTGTTTTAAAAGGGGAGCTTATCCTCAGAGGACCGACTTGAAGAGGGATTCTCCTGATGATGTTCCCTACATGTTTAAACAAACTGCTGACAAATTAGGCTGCTTCAGATTCTACAAAGCAAACAGCGGCCTCGCACGCGCCCTGACCCCAATGCATCGTGGGAGCTAAGCTTATCTCCCCCTCTCCTGGATCAATAGAGAACCTCCGTCAAATTGTAAAACACAATTCATGTCCTTCTCTGCGCTGTCAGCGGGGCGTGTTAGCGCCCATCACCCTGGACCCCCTTAGATTCATACATTTCAGAGGGAAACTGGATCATCACCGCCTCAAAGGCCCTTTAATAGATTGCTACTGACTTCACTCTCAAGACCTCTACAACTGTAACATGGCCTTCAGCCAACAGTTCTAACGAAACAAGTTGTAACTGGTCTCTGTCATCATGATGTTGGCAGAAGGGACCTCCTGTGTTACAACCTGAGGGTCCCGTGAAAACAGAGACTTCTGTTCTGTTGCAGCAGTGTGGAAGCGCTTAATAAATCATCGCCTGTAACACCCAGCATCCTGAACTCTTTAACCACAGGACGTGGTTAGAAAGGTATGAGATGCTCTCACACCAGCTGTGAGTGAGAAGTATGCGCAGGAAGTCTGAGCTGAAAGAAAAGAGACAGCCTGTGAAAGGGTTAAAGGCACAGGATCTCATAACCCCGCCCTGCCGCGGCCCCAAGGGTTCAGTGGCCACACCCACCAAGCCCTGACTCCGACAACCAAACACGTCTTTCAGTAAATTAAGATTATGCTTTTGTCTTTATGCATATTTTTGTTTTTATCGGTGCATTGCTGCGAGCAGCAATAGCAAAGTATTATTTAATTTGCTTTGTTGAGCGAAAGATTCATATTTTGTCCTTGGCTGAAAAAAAGTCGATAAAGTTAACTGTGTTGTTGCTTTGTCATGTTTCTTCACAACTTGCCTCAGACACATTATTTGTGCCTCGCAGCATTTTAATTTCTGAAGAGTGTACAGTACATTTCAGCCCATGGCTTTGTCCTTCTGTGTCTGAGATCATCTGAGATTTATGGGTTATTTTCCATTTCCTGGTATCAAACATTCGGTGCCAAAATGGCTCGCAGAGCCTCAGAGGTCCACACTCGGTGCACATCACTGCTCTTACGCAAATTCACGGGAAGATTCAGTCGCTCCTCAAGCAGGACACGAGATCTAGCTGCTGCATATCAACACTCTACTGCCCACATCACAGAATCAGAGACTGTATCTCCTGCTATCATGTGATGAATGTTAGTGATGCAAAGCAGTGTCAAGGATAATAGCTGCACTCTCCATTGTTGGATTACAGGCTGTTGTGTAAGCATTATACAGGAGGGAGCGAGAGAGTCTTTTTTACACCTCTTTGTACATTCTAAACCACTGCAGCTTCAAACTGAAAGCTGCATCTCTTTGTTGCACTTGGCTGAACCAGAAATCATCTTTTCCCCATGCATTTGTGCATATTGTACCGCTCCCAATTAGCAGGAATAGCTAATGGATGGATGTATGATGAGGGTCTTAATGTGGCTCCAATCAAGTCACATCTAGTTCATTTATATCACAAATTTGTCTCATACAGTACGACACTGTGTATCGGTAGACCCTCAGTTCAAAATCTAGTTTTAAGATCTTCACATTTTCAGCTATGCTTACATGGTGCACATTCTTTAATCAGTTTGTGTTAAATCAAATTACCACACAGCAAACCTGGGGCCATGTAATATTCCAGCATTTGAATACTGACTATGAAAAGTTATTACTATTACATTGAAACTATTAACTGTATGCTGTAAATATCAGAGCTGTGCCTGGTTCATGTTTGAACTACAGTACTTTTAATTTATATCAGAAAGCCTTTTTACAACAAACTGGGTGCAGTGGAAGACCTTTTGGAAGTGCAATAGTACCGCCTTAAGCATTGTTTTGCAGACGTACAGCTTGTTCTTAATGGACAGTTTACCTGGATTTTTTACTTCCAAATTGATAGCTAGGTAAACTGTATTAACTGTATTATACTGCAGTATCAGGTCCACTTCCCTATAGAGTTGTGTGTAGTGGTGACCCTATGTCTTTAAAATTAATCCGGTGGGTGAACTGTCAGCATAACTGATAGTTGTGATGACCAACTCTTACATCATAAATTTAGCTGGGAACCTCCTGGTGTATCCCTTGAAGTATTATTACTGTACGCGTGTACACATGCCTGTGTGGGTTATAATGAGAGAACAGCCTTATTATTCTTTTTCTATATTTTTCCACCCCCACATAGACATCTGGCTCTAATAAAGGAGTAAAGCTACTGGCCTGTAGCCCCGGTCGTCATCCTCCTGCAGAAACAATGGTTGTATTCTCAGCGCAGCCTCCTTACGGGTCAGGCAGACGAAACACACACACACACACACAGCTTGCACATTAGCACTCCTGCTGATGTTGATGCCACGCAGCATCTTACTCAGCAGTTGTGAGCAGAGGCACCTCTCCACTTTAACACACTGACTAACTGCTCATTTAACCCCAGAATAGATGACGGACGATACACAAAGGACCTCTTAGCCTGCAAACAAGCCATTACAGAGGCCTCGCTTCTCCTCGCTCTATTTTCTCCTCTCCCTCCCTCCTCACTCCGAAAGTGTCTCCTAAATACGTACAAAAAAATACAGAAGCAAGTCATTGTCGACCATCCATCCCTTTCCTGCAGGGAAAGGACAGCCTGCTTAAACAAACAGAGCTGGTGGAAAACACCTCCAGGGAACCAAGCGAGCACCGAGAGGCCCCGGCTCACTTTCTGCGCAGGAGAAAAACAAACAACCGCATTTCATGCACTTTTGTCTTTATTCTCAGCTCCACAGTCTGCATCAACCCACTGTCTCATACTGTAGCAGTGTTTCTATTCAAGTCAAGCTAACAGGTATATTTATGTTGTTTTCCAACGATGTCTATTATTAGACTGAATTACATATTTGCTGTTTTGCTGAAAGGAGCACAGGAAGGCTTCTCAACATATCTGAGGGAGGAGTGTATGATTTCTGCTTATATCTTAATTTGGTTGTTTATGCAGATTAACAACTTTTACTTGCATTAAAGCATAGTATCATAGCAGGTAAATACCACGACCAGTTAAAGGAATAGTTAGGTCACTTGTTTGCTACCTGCCAATTGTGATGAGAATATAAACACCACTCTCATATAAATATCGAGCTTCAGACTGTAGCCTGTTCAATGCTAACATCAGCATGCTAACATGCTCACAATGACCACGCTGACATGCTTATGTGTAGCAGATAACCATGTTCACATGGCATGCTAACATTTGTTAATTAGCACTAAACAGAATAGTGTAGTATCAGTCTGCTCACCTGACTCTCAGGTACAATTAGTGTATTCCCCAAAATGTCAAAGTACTTGCTTAAAGTGCAGACGTGATTATTCGTGGAGAATGGATGAAAATGGTTTCTATAGTTGTTTTTAAATGTATTATTCTTGCTTCTTCTTGGCACCAAGAACAAAATTTGAAAATATATTTCAGCATATCACATCTCATATAATCAGCACAGAGGAACAAAGCCAGGTAACTTTTATTTTGTTATCAACCTGCCTTCTTCTCTGCCTGTACAGTGTAGATATGATGTCATTCATCCTGCTGTTGTTTTTGAGATGTCATGTTTGGATGTTGGATCGATTAATTACTCACTCACACACACACACACACACACACACACACACACACACACACACACTTACACATGCTACGTTTGTGTGGCAATCTTGTTTCTCTGTGCCTTTCATTCGCAGCAACACAGAGCAGAGAAAAGAGACTCTCTGTGGTCACCTGGGCCTCACACACACACACACACACACACACACACACACACACTGCTGTACGTTATCAATATAATTCTGAAACAATTGGGACCGCGGGTGGAAATACTGTCTGGCTACATCAGATTTTGGATTTGCTGGTTTGCTTTATGGCACAAAAGAGGAATTTTTTTTTCTTTTTACAGTGAAAAACCTTAGTCCAGCTGCACTGGACTTCACAAAAATTAACACATCTGTTTTCAGCTATTACCCTTCCTCTTGCTCTTCTAAACAACAGAAAGGGGAGGAGACAAGTAACAGCACCCACTTTGTCACAGAAAGCACCCAAATTCAGTTTTTATTTGTGGAGCACAAAATTCAACACATGCAGTAAGGATGTGTTTTTTACTCCATTCAACCCCTCACCACAGTATCTGCACACACACATGCACACACACTGCGATATCACATAGTGACGCACCTGCAGGGGCTCTCAGGTCATGTTTACAACAATATGGATAAATGTGCATCTGTTTTTCTTCTTGAAAAGGTTCTCAAACCTGTAAAAAAATCAGACTCAACTGTAATTGTCATTTGATCCATTTTTGAGAACCTTGACTTGCTGGCCTCATTACTCTTTGTACTTGCTGTGTAAACAAATAATTTTGGTAGAAAATCACTTAAAGAAGCCTCCTTAAAAGATTCAATATTATTATTTCCAAAATTTGGCCATTATTCCAATCAGTTATGATAATAATGTACCAAAGTAACTGCTGATAATCCCGACTAATCTCTCGCAACTACGACAAGCACTGTAGGTCAAAGCTGAACCACCAAGTCGGTCTGTAATAATTTGGTTCCAAACCTCTAAATCAACAGCCACATTTATGAAACATAAATAAAAGCAAATAAAAAGCAACTATTGTAAAAAAAAAAAACTATTATAAAAGAATGAATAATTTTCCTCTGTGAATTGAGGGTTCAGTCTTGATAATCTAATCACCTGGCTGCTCGTGTTTGCTGTAGACTCTTCGTCGCTTTCCCAGATCTCAGTCATTACTTTGGTGAGCACAATGTTATCATAACCAACAGAAATGATGCACATATGACCCAAGTTGCAATAAAGTGAAATGGTCATCTTGCTTTACGTGATTTCTACAAGCATTTGTCCACTCTACCATGACACCTTGTGCATCGTGCCCTTCAATGAGCAGATGGCCACACCCTCTGATCTCCTGAGTGTTTCCAGCAGCTCCATGTTCTGCCAGATGGCGTGGATGTTTTTCTGTAGAAGTGTGCGTGTGTGACCTTTTGGGGACTTAGTTCTAAATCATCTGTGTCCGTTTACTCAATTTATACCATGTCATCAGCATTTTTCACCGTGGTCCATATCAGAGTGCCTCGTGGGCTGTATTTACAAGTGGAGCGGCTGGATAATGGGTGCATGAGAGTGTGTTTGTGACACTCTGTGCTGTATACACTCTGCCTTAGAGGGAACTCCTCCGAGGAAGGCGGGACTCTCATTCGAACAGGCGCCCCTTATTTATTTATTTATTCTAAGACAACTTCCCGTGCTCCTTCCTCGCTATCACCATGGCAACACACCTAAACTGATTTCTTCTCGGCTGCTCTGTTTGGCTCCGTTCATTGTCATGCACACTCACCAAAATCATATATAACTGACTGTGTACTGTACACCGAGTACAGGGGAGTGGTGTCGATCCTACAGCAGCATGACCTGCGGTTCATCCTGTCTGATGTTTTCACAATAAAATAACACTGAAACTCCCACTGCCTCCCACTGTTTATTTGGCAGATGCAAAAAAGTCCACGCAGCACTTGAACACACCATACATGACAGAAGAATAGAGCCATGAATTCATCTGACTTGAAATAACTGCCTCCATATTTCTGTCAGACCTTCCCTATGGGGGGGTTCTCTAAATAGCTGCTATTTATAGGGTTTTACCCCTACAAATGGATCTAATTGACAGGGTCTCTTGATCTGTTAAACTGAAGCATCTGCAGTCTTGTTGTGACTGAAATTAACTTCCAGGGGAATATATTGTGTGAAAACAAATTAGTGTTTTTTTAGTATTAGTATCTACTGTATGACTCTTCAGTACAGTTATAAGGTTCTCTCTGACATTTTTGTCAAAATTGAGTTATTCACATATTCTTATTCTGTGACAACGCATTAACTATGTGAGGTGCTTTTTTAAGTTCTCTGTCAACTATTGGGAATATAAAAACTCAATCTCAATATCTCAAAGTCACTAAGAATGCAAATGGAACCTTATAAGTCCAACGTGGCGAAATGTGAAAAGTACAACTTTTCCTGCCCAAATGTAGTTAGTATAAACAGTGTAGTGTAGTAGAGTAGTATGCTTTATAAGTTTGAAGCAGAAATACTGATGTAAGAACCTCAATAATGTATTTAACTACAATGCTCAAGCAAATGTACTTTCCACCACGTTTACTAATCCAATAGATACAGAAACATTCAGTTGGAGTGGTGTTTGCGTACACGCCCTGAATGTAGGTCCAATTAATGAGCCAAATATATCGCTGCAGACTCAGATGATGATTCTCTGTGGGTTCATCACCACGAGCAACACGTTTCACAATAACTGTAGTTATCTGATCCAAGCGTCAGTTCTCCCAGGATTCAGAAAGCAGTGGTTAGCATGGGGAAATACCCTTAGCCATGAGTTAAGAAATGTATGTAGTGTGATTTGGGCAAACTGGCCCTTTGAAAACATTTATATTTGTGACGTTTCTGACATTTATGGACTAGATTTACCTAATTTAACTGACTTACATTTCAGTAGTTCCCAGGTGTATCAGCATTACATAAACATTGTAATAAAATGACTGCTACCCTATTACCCCACTAGAGCATTGCGCTCCCAGAATGTAGTATTTTGGGAGTTTTACGAAAAGTCAATCCTCCCAGCCAAGATATAGTACACCACATAACCCGCACTGTGTTCTTTT
>JAVQJF010053925.1:0-35034 GCA_036023855.1 Gadopsis marmoratus | reverse complement strand
CCCCCCTTTCCTTGAGACGTATAATGAAAATATACCAAGAAAGATATGAAAAAAAAGTCAAATGTCCAGCTCAGCCAGGCCTCAACACATAACATCTCAAAGCATTAAGCATCTTAGAGCATTAAAGGATAAGTCTGGTAATATATTTTCTTACAGTCAACAAATCCCATTAAAGAATAGTGTAGCTAACCCTGATATATCTTATTCATCTATGCCATGCAGAAGATCGCCATTATTGACAACTATTACGAAGGGGCCACGCCTTTGCACAGGGAGACATAGACTGTAGACTACTGACTAGTTTATACACCCTTCTGCTGCCAAGAATACTCATTAGCACCAAATTCACCATCTATAAACGATTCACCAAAAAATGCACTATTTACTTCCGTTGACGTATTGTCTACTAAAAACTAGAGTTAAATGAAACTATATACTGTGTTTGTGGCATATTTTTTTAAACATGTGCTTCCTCAGTAGGAGCCAATTGGCTTGGGGCTGAGAGATACTCGTATCTGTAGGAGATTCGATGTTTTGATTTGTGTATGTGTATACTAGTTATGTGTCTTAACGTCTGCCCAAACTAGTGAGTTTCCCCCAGGATGAATAAATTAGCTATTAGCAATATTGTAATTGTCCGTCTGTCTGTCTGTGTTCCAGGCCTCGATTTATCTTCCGGTCTGTTTGAGTTTCCTCCTACCTGCTTCTTTCTCTGCTTTCCCATCTGTCAGTCTTGCTGGAGACTATTTTCCTGTCTGCCTTGATAGTTTCCTGGCTCCTTTTCTTGCTACTTGGCTGTTTCAATCTAAAGACTGCAGTCCTGTTACATAACAAGCCCACCTACAATAACGACAATTTAACCACATTGTCTATTTGTGTGTGTGTTTCTGTGCGATAGTTCCGTATATTGTCCACTGTGTGTGTCGTTAGCCTCTGTGTGTGTGTGTGTGTGTGTGTGTGTGCTTTTCCAGTTGGAAGCAAATAGCAGAGCTGGCAAGTTAACATCCTATCAGCCAAACGCCCACACAGGCTCCGGCCGTAGATAAATGAATCGGAAACGCTACCAAGCACAGATAAAAATCCAAGCTACTGCAGCGGGTTGTGTTGCTAGTTTTAGATCAATCTGAGAACAGGGAGTTTCCTTCTTGTTCTCTGTTTTCATTTGAAGTGGAAATGATCAGCAAATATTAGATTGTGGCTTCTAGATTGGATTAATTTCAAAAAACAACTACTGTACGAATGCTGAGAAATCATAAAAAATCCACGTTTGTCTTGGACTTTGTGTTAATGGACAAATATAGACTTTGATGTTATTCTGGCCTCATTCAGTTCATTCAAACTATAGTTTTGGTAACACTTTATTTTATTCAATATAACATCCTGAACATTTCTTGGAAATAAGTATCTAATTTGGTACATTGCTAATTATAGGGAAAATCGTGTTCTGTAACAAATATCTTAGTTCAATTAGTTTGTTGAGTTTATTGATTTCCAGATTAAATTATTTGAAAGACCTGCTCCATTTTAACCCATGTAAATATTTGTATTTAAATATGATTGGAAGCTTTGCATGTTTTCTGACCTGCTGTGCACTGATTAATGGTTTCATGGTGACACTAGATTAGCATTTGGAATTAATGATGATAACGCACATTTTTACTTACAACAGCTCCAAATTACAAGGTTCCTCAGAAATTATTTGGAAATTTAGGAATTTATGGGCCCAAATTTACGAGCCCATAAGTAAGCATTACTGATTGTTTTTAAACCCACGGCTGGTGAATATTCACTCAAGTCAGAATTTTCCTGGTAAAGTGAAAAAATATTTTTAAAATGTTCAATCGGTGCACAGACGCAGGCACTAAATCAAAAGGAACACAGAAAGGTTTGGACAGGCAAGCACTCAGAATTGGATTCATGAGATATCTAGAAATATAATACTGAGATGCCATTTCATTTGTCTTTTTTCATTTAGCACAATAACAATGTGTTTATTTTAGCCCACTTGTTATTGGGAAGGGGCGGGGGGTATTTTGTTTTGTTTTGTTTTGTCAGTAAGGTATCTATCCCACCAAACTAATTTCCAGTTTAAAATTAAGCTTTTTCACATTGATCAGAGAAATATGGGAATACACCACTAAACAACAGCATGCACCCAGAAATAAAAGATTTTTTGTAAATTTCTTCTTCTTTCAGAAACCCTTCTTTTAAAACTAATACTCTTTTCAGTACACTTTACAGTAGAAAACCTAATTATACTGTACAATAGATTATACTTCTCTGATTTACATCCCACCCATTCAGCGTATTTGATATAGCCGGTTGCTGGACTGGTAAGACTTCCTCTCTCTCTAGTGTTACAGGTCTGCATTGTACGCTACACGTCTTACTGTTTCAGGATGGGCCTAATAGTACATTAAACCATTACACAGATGCTGCAGAGAACACTAATATTCTCCTTTCTCTCTCTGTCTCTAACTCCTCACACACACACAAAGCCTCTCACACACACTGGACACAGACTATACACAGCACTAATGCTTCCTGTTTGCCTTTAATCAGAGCTCAGGTTTCAGGAAGACAGGATGCATTAGTGGTGAGAGGGGAGAGATGGCCTGCATTAGCAGGCTGTTGACAAACCTGTCGGCTGGAAGTAACCAGCATCTCTTTATTTTAAGTATGATTTTAGAGGAGTTACAACGGAAAGTTACGGCAGGTATGGCAGAGAGAGTGAGAAAACATGTGTCAAGCTGTGACAATGATTCAGGCCCATTTTGTGTTGTCTTGCACCTTATGACCTCATTCATTCTACCCAGTCCAGGTGATTTTCTCTTGATCCCCAAAAGAGAAGTTTACCATTTAATTGGCTCTGATGCCATAGAGGTCAGCTGGAACAACAAGGAGTCTGGGTGTTGTTCAAAGATGCACCAGTTCATATGTCACATCTGATGATTATCCTGTAGATAACAACGTCTTCTTTGACAGTTTTGATAGATGCAAGAAACAGAGGCATGAACTGGCCATTATTCTGCTGATGGACTGATTATGAATGGAATTCAAATCCAGTCCTGTTGAATCGGCTTCAGCACTCTGATTTGTAGAAAATCATTTTTAAAAGGTTTTGTGTTCCTGTAACTCAGAATATTGACTTCTGCATCAGATTTCTTTGCACACGTTTTACATTTGTGTAAGTTAAACTTACCGATATCTTTCTTAAGGTGACTCAGTTTCTTTTCTCATAACACTGCTGCCCTGCACAAACACATAAATACATACATGCACACACACTTTCGTATTAGTGCCATTTCTCATTCAGTCTGTCTTCTATTTGAGTGATGGAGGTAAAATATTGACCTTTTCACTTCCTTTCTGAGTTTCTGTTGACATTTAATGAATGTCCTTAGACCACAGAAACAGACACAAAGAAAAAGTTAAAATGCTGAGATGTCGAGACATTTGTGGTTTAGCAGTCTCAGCTCTGCACTTTTCATCTTGAGTGGCTGGGTCTCATTTGGGGGGAAGTCTACTGGACTGAGTGAAACGTCGATGTGTGTGTTTATCTTCATTAGGGATGGAGAGGAGGGGATGCAACAGAGCTGCTGTATACTACTGTAACTGCCAGTGTACTGTAACTAACATAATATGGCAAATAAGCAAAGACCAAAGTCAGGATGATTAGTTCAGAGTTTTGAAGCATAATAAAATAACAGAGAAACCAACTGTGACAGAGAGAGTGATGAAACATCCCCCAACCATCCAGGAAAGAGAGCACTGCTCATGCGAGTGATACTTAGCTGTGTGTGTGTTTCTCAGAGATATCAGACCAGACAGCCCAGGTACAGACTGTCCTGTTTAAACCACCGGCCAGTCGCCACGGCAGCACTCACCATAGCCACCATTGCCTATATATACGCTGGAGACACACACACGCACACATGAATGCATTCAGCCTATGGAAGGCACCACAACAAGACAGGTGTGACAACAGGAAGGAGAGAGATTCATTTCTCATGTGACAATGTTCCCTCTGGAAACAGCTGTGAGTGAGCCTTGATGCTGGGGGAGGACACCAACTTGAAAATAACCACTATGAGTCAGTGGATTTAACTGGAAACTATGTTGTAAGGATCCCCTCTGATTTTCAGTTATCACAGCCACACCTTGTGTCTACAGTTCTGATAAAAGGATTGAATATTTCACACAAGGCTTTAAAGCTGGATGTCCAAAGCAAAAAGCCAGCATCCTCACAAGATGATGATCCATGTGGAAGACATGGAAATAAATATTCATCATTGTTCCTGTACTGCAATGTAGAGGTAGTAAGTCCTAGTGTTATAAGTATTATAAGGAAACATATAAGATATGATTGTTATTTCATCCTAACATAATAATCTTTGTTAAGCACTTTGTTAGGTTACTGCAGTAAGCTAATTAGCAGGACATGTTAAAGTTTGTGGCTTACATTATAGCAGATAAGTACAATGTTTTATCAATTCCTTATACTGTTGCTTACAATCCAAAGCTTTAGAGGCCTATTTATGGTTGCTAAGTGATGATTGTGGGCTTTAGCAAAAGGTAAATTTTTAGGAACATGTGTTTTATGCTGTAATGATCTCATAGCTGATTCAACCATGAAGCCTGTTTTCACTCCTTATTTTGAGCCAATGGGCTGCACAGTCATGTTTTCATTGCCAGGTCAACTGCTTATCATTGCTGTTTCTCAATGAACATGGCAAGAAGGACCGGAGGAGAGAGCAGAGGGAGGGAAGCAGATTGCACCAGTCAGCCAATGAGAGGCTTATCTCAGCAGTTCACATCCACTGAATCAGACTGTTAACTAACACACTTGAAGTACGTCATTTAACCTACGCTTGTAGATTACAGTCACTAAGACAGCACGTATATGTTTCCTTTTCAGATTATTAAAGAGCATAAAGCTCCAACACATGCATGCAAATGTATGAATGGGGGTGTTACTGCAAGCTATCCAAAATGCTGCCGTGAGGGATGACTCAATCCCACACACACACACACACACACACACACACACACACACACACAAACACCCATGAGTCATTGTTAATGTTGGGCCTGGTTGAATGGTGATCATGTGAAATGTCCAAAGCGGTTTAATGATCTGCTCTCTCCTCATTCAGCTCTCATCGTTGTTCAGCAGGACAATCGTATCTGGTGTGTCTGTGTGTAATTTCTATTTACTTTTTTTTTAATTTAGCTTAATGAAATTTCTAACTTGAATGTAAATTAATTTGATTTGCTTTAGAATTAGATTTAAATGGTATTAATAACTTACATTTTTCACTTACATTTTTATATGACATTTCTTTGATTTGAATTTTCTAAATGTAAATGAATGAAATGTAATTACATAATTTTTCATTTAATTGAATTCTTAATGTAATCATTTAATGTTTTATTTAATTTATTATTTGTAATTATTTAATTTGAATGTTTTAATTACATTAAATTGCCGTTATTTTAATTAAATCTTTTTAAAACATTTAATTTACTCTGATCTAATCCAGTCTAGTTCCTTTTCACACTCCGCAGATACACTGATGCAGGCCGGACACCTGTCAACCAATCACTGTACACTAAATTAATTCTAAAGCATGATGTCATCCATAGCAACAGGGTCGACTCAGCTCCTTTTCTGGCTTTAGGAGTTCTCTCTGTCCTTTTATTAAAGTTGCTCTCAGCAACTGAGCAGCATATAGTGACTGACCCTGTGTGATAATACAAATAATATGCACACTACTTTGTTTTGCACTAATGATACTCATGTTGAACCGCTTCTCTCACTGTAGCCTGCTATGTCCTGGCTAAAACACCAGACCATTTGGCTGTTTAAAGTGTGTCTGATTGGCTCTCAGCGGGCTGACCACTCGCACATAACTACACACAAACACACACGGGAGGCCGTGACCAGAGTAAGAAGTAGACCTGCATGGATCTAGGTCAGAGATGTGGCTCATCGCCTCCTTCCCCTTTCCTCCTTCCCCCCACCCTCATCATCCTTCCTCCATTCCCTCACTTCTTTCCTCCCTTCCTGCATCTGCACTCATTCCTCCTGCTCCTCCCCCTCTATCAGGAAAATCTTCATTCATAAAGTGGAGGGAGGCGGTGCAACTGGCTGTTACTGGCGGATGCGATTGGTCGACTCTGTGGCTGACAATCAGCCAATGGGGAATGCTGGCTATGATATCACCAGCCGTGGAGCTCTAAGTGCACTTAGTGTGTAGAATAAAATAGAACAGAACATTAAGGTTTGTGCTGTCTTGTGGTACCATAGTTCAACTTTTACACAAAACAGACTGGAGATGGAAGGAGACTGGTGACATTTTAGTGGAAATGAGAAGTGTACACAGATAGAAAGCTTTTACTGAGCTCTGCTAGATGGTCAAATGAGCACAGATATTACAAAAGTGTTTATAATTTGAGTCATTTATGCCGCCAACAAGAGTCCTATGGACCTAATGTTCTGTTTCAACTTGGCTGCTAAAAGGTGTTGCGTTACATTGCTATTTTCAAACCTGGACAACAACAAACAGGCATAAAGTCTTATGTAGGCTGTAGCTTAGTTAAATTGGAGACTTATTCAGCGTTGGCGAAGCCTCTTGCTCTGCCAAGTGCCTTCTAGTTTAACATTTTGTTTTTGCACTGCTGTAAAAAAATTAGTAAATTGTCACTGCTTTTAACTCTAAATATCATCTGTCAGGCAGAAAGTAGGTTCCTGTGTATGTTGATGCATCAAAGATACTGAAGTTTCAACACATTCACGCTTCCTGTTTTGCTGCCAGGAAGCGTGCACGTACCTGTTAAAGCACTACTGTTAAAGCGTTTGGACCCTCCCATCGCAGGATCTCGAGTACAAAATGCTGCCCATGTCTCGCCCCACAAGCTCCCCCACCCGCTCCTTCAGCCGACTGGATCAGACCAGATCTGACAGGAGTGACACTGGCTAAGGAAGCACAGCATGTTTAGTGATGTATTTGCTTATATACAGTATGTTGGGGAAAACAATAAAGATATTAGAACTAAAAATTGTAGAGGGCCAAACATGTCTGTCTAGAATGTGCAGAAAAAGCAGGAAAAAACGTGAACACACACAGAGGGAAGCCAGCAAACTGTGAGGCTTCCCCTGCCGCGTATAATACAGTAATCGTCCAGGGGAAAAGCCCGAAGAGTGTGTTTCACTCTGTGTTCTTCTGCCAGATATTCTGCAGCTTTTGATTGCCCATTGTTGATTCTGGCACTGCTAGACAGACATTGTTTGGCCTGTTTTTTATTGAGAAATTTATTAGTTTAAAAAGATCACCATTAAACTCTTTGGCTCACCGAACCTGTCTTCTGCTTCTAGTTTGAATTGAGATACACCTTCCTTTTTCCTTTTATTTGTGGTGAACAGAAATTGAAATTGCCCCCAAAACTGCAGCTTTGGTAGAAAGGTAGAAATTGCATTTTTTCCCCCACACTGCAGTATCAATATGAGAACACACATGTGCATACGTGCACACTGAGGTAAGCCATCAGATTCCATCACTGACAGCTAACCCGTGTCCCTTCCCCCCTCCACTTCCTAGCAACCACCACTGCTTAGCAACAGTTCGTCATACCGACACTGACTTGCTTCCTTTCAATATGCAAGTCTCACACACACACACACACACACACACACACTAACCTGGTTATTTTTGAGAGCAGTTGGCAGTGATACATACACCATCTGAACCTCATGTAAATGACGCCTGAAGGCGTTTCAGAGCACACGCCTACATTTTAAATAACTGTAGCACCTGATTCATAAACCAAACTTGACTCCTACTTCGTCTGCTACATTGATAAAAAAAATTCTTATTTATTAATATTCACGTCTTATATATATTCTCATGACGTATGAGACAGTGTCTTACTTCATGAAGAATAAGGAAAAAAGAAGAAGAAACATCGTTAATTGTTAAATGTTAAGTTAATTCTTTTCTGATTTTTCTTAAATATTTGCCTTTTTTTTTTTAAATATGGTCAACTTTGACCTTTTCCAGCCTATTAAAGTCCTTCAAATGAAGAACAAAAATCCCTCTTTGGTTATACTGCTCACAACTCATATGCATATCCTGTAATGAGAGGTCACTGGTCAAAAAGGTTGTGAACCACTGCCATAGTGTGATTGGTAGTTATAAAGTGTTAGCAGCTAAAATAAAACAAGAACATGTTCTGTAATTGCTTTCACCCACATTCTATCTAAAAGAGAAGATTCAAAGTTAATTGTAAGATATAATGACGTACTATTCTCCAGTAAAACCCAATGACGTACAATAAAATGGCATAATAACAGACAACAAATACAGATTAATGACAGTTACAGTTAAGATGTCTTAAGTTACCCCACATTTAAGTACAGAAATAAACATGCAGCAACATTAATGCTGTATCCTATATAGTCTTTGACATCTCCCAGCAGCAATATGTTCAATCTTAAATGGAACAGCTACAGTGTGAATGAAGTCTGGAGTATGTTGCATGTATGAAATGTGAGCTATGCTGTTAATGCCGTCTGCAGCGTCCATAATCAGCTATAGGCATGTGTCTCAGAAAGATGCTTTTGTCCTGCAGAGAGCTGCTTAACAAACCTACTGTGTTCCTCTCTCTCACACACAACTATACTTCCTCCTACACAAACTGAATTACGCTGCAGACATGCATATTTCTTACTTGTCTGACTAAGTCTCTGTCTCTCTCTCACACACACACACACACACACACACACACACACTTGCAGACATACATCACACGGGATCTGGCAGAAAATGGTTGTTCTTGTGAACAGCGTGGTATGACTCACTGCTCTCCGTGCACTTGTCCACTGCTGCTCCTACTCATGACAATTTACAACAGGCGAAAAGCGACTTACTGAGAATGTCTTATTTATTACGGCTTTTTTCATGTCAGTTGCCTCTCAGAGCTATTTAATTGTTATCTTTATTCTGTTTTAGGCCTGTGATCTAGTTTAAAACACTGAGAGGACGCTGGCGGACTAAACACAGTCACATGCATGTTATTTTCCAAAGCATAGTGCACTGTAAGTTTGTTGATTGAGTTTCTTCCTTTCCGTCAGCTGCTGGCTTAAATTCATGTCCGTATGGTAGAAAATGCACTCGCAGAGAATTGAAACTTTCTTGATATTGGTCATGAATAGATTAATATTATGTCAGCTGTTATTATCTTGGTTTTGTGGTTGAGTACGGGGACCTTAAAGTGATAGTTCAACATTTTATGAATAACGCCACATAAAACAGCAAACTGACATTTTTACGCTTCGGTTGTTGTACAGCGTATGGGCTAAAACATGCAGAATATGGTCCTTTAAATACTGATGTTCTGTTACTGCACATTTGACGGATAAGAAATGTATTGGATTCGGACACGTTGCCTATTGCAAGGATTGCAGACCTGAGGCCTTTAGGTCACAAGACGAACAAATCAGCATTTTACGTGGCATACTGTCTGTGTGCCTCCCTGTGGTCCACCCTTCTCATTTTAAAACATAATTTAAAAATCAGCTGACCATGTAGCCACAAACAATGGCCTAGTGAATTTGCTCTTTGTGAATGTTAATGTTGATGAATTTCAAGAATGTCATGAGCAGAGGTGGCATGTGTAGATTGTGTAGAACAACATGCAGCTCATTTAGAATTAGGTGTTCATGATTCACAATTCATACAATTGAAACTAAGACGTGAAAGGTTTAAATCAATAACGTTGAAACAAATGAGATGAAAGAGATGCAACCAGCCTTTATAGGCTTATTGTTTTCCAGGGACAGAGGACTTCCAACACGTCTGCCAGATTATGTTTTATGAAGGGCTCAATAGATAGAAAAGTAAATTATAAATACACTACAGATGGGGTAATTTTCCATCCAGGACTGTGAGAAAAAGGAAATCATGTCAAGTCAGTCTCTCACACACATACACACACGTCTAACAGGAGGTAGGACAGTGTATCCAGATGGCAGAACAAAGCCTGAGATCAGTTTTAATGAGCAGAACTAATTACCACATGACTGTCCTATCTGTCCACTCCCCAGTAGACCGTTGGCCTTTAATAGGGTATACAACAGGAAGTAAAGGCAGGAAAACCGCAGCCCCTACCCCTGCCACATGCACACATGCTGAGACACACAAATAGTAGTCACTGACTGTACACAATGTGTATTTACCAGTTACGGTTACGCCTGTCAAGCTTTCCGGTCACGCAGTGCACGTATGCAATTTACAGGCAGGCAGACAGTTTCCTTGATTTCAGACAGGTAGACAAAAGCAGCTTCATTTCTAGTCTGTGACCCGTCAATTTTGTTGCTAGCAGGTTTTATCAGCTCTAGCTAGCCAGCTAGTTAAGAGTTGGTTGAAAACTGTCTCCTGTTGACTCATTTTAAAATTAGAACCTTGTAAAAAGGTCAGCAGAGTTCAGATTTATGCTTTATTGTTCATATTTTTAAACAGTATTTTTCATTTTTTTAGGCTTTGAGGATGAGGACTAATCACGTGTTGTGCAACCGTAACGTCATCTCGGGTAACACGTTTGGGTGGGGTTGTAGGAGTTAAACCTTTGAATACAGAAAGTGCAGAATAGAACTACTCTCTGATATAGTAGCACCCAGGACACAGTGGGGATAAACTACACAGTGAAATTCTAGTACTGAATGGGACTTAACGCAACTGGTAATCTCGCAAATAATATGATTAGGTTTACTCCTTTGCCTTGGATCAAACATTGTGTTAGCATTACTGCTGTAAGCTAGTTTGCCAGACGTGCTTACGTTTGCAGCTTACATTATAGCAGAATAACACGGGGAAGGGGTTTAGTGAACGGCCAGTGAAGATCTGTAAAACAAACGCAACACACACTTTGTGGACATCCAGCACAGTAATAAAATGTAAACAAAGGGTATAATGGTGAATTATTGTTGTTACTGTTGAGATCAGCCTTTGTGTTTCCTTCACAATTCGGTAATTTCAGTCTCATTTGTTTGAAACTGCATCTCTATCTGGCAATTCCTGCAGCAAACCTCCAGCCCACACACAAACACACAGAGACACACTCGCACTGACGTAAACACACAAGCATGTGTCCGTCAGTGCAGCACACACACTCCTCGCAGCTTACTACGGTGTTTGTCTGTGCTCAGACAGGCAGGAAGGAAAAGCCATTAGTCACTGAGGTGCCATCAAGCACTGTTTAATTGTCTCATTTATCTTCCCTGTTCTGCTGAACTCCGCGCTGCTGCTCAGATTCACCAGGGAGCCCTCAGGAGGATAGTACTCCGTCAAATATAAGTATATAATCATTTGTTGCAGCAAATGGTCCTATATCTTCCAAGGAAGCATCTCTGATAGAATTTGAGAAGTGCTCAGCTAGTTGCTGATTATATTGTTGAATATGTATATATATATATATATATACATATATATATATATGTATATCAGTAGAATTTCAGGTCGCTCCGCTCCATAGAATATTAATGAACAAGTTGATGATGTGCAGAAACAGCTTACAATCTGTAGTCACATCATTTAAATATGATTTAACAGATTTAATGTAAAAGAAATTATAAAAATTATGTGTAAATCAGATTAACAAGACTCTACAGCAGTGGTCCCCAAACTAAGGCCCGAGGGCCAGATACGGCCCGCCTCCACATTTGGCCCGGCCCCCTGAACAATACCAGAGACGCATTATGATTTTTTTTTCAGTCTGGCCATGCAAATCCTAGACTAGCCCCTGTCAAATAGAACGGAATAATGGTGAAAAGGTTAGTTAAGAGAAAAATTGCTTCAGAATGCAGGGTATTTAACCTGCAGTGGTCAAACAATAATTTTTTTGTTCAATGCAAAGAAAAGGCTGTTTGTCTCATCTGTCAAGAGGCGGTGGCGGTATTCAAAGAATACAATCTGCGCCGACACTATGAATCCCGTCACAAAGGCAAGTATGGTAACTTGCAGGGCCAAATGCGAGCAGACAAACACTCGCGATCGTCACACTTTTTCTGTTACAAACTGACCCCGGCCCCCATCAGAGAAGGGAAAAGTAACCCAAAGTACAGCTGATGGGAATGGCATTTGTTTTACAGGTATTTAGTCATAAGCCAATGCACTGGGCACATTAACATTTTGACCTGATTATGGTGGAAAGTCAGGGGATCACCAAGTCATCCTGATGGGAACATAGATGTCTGGACCAGATTTCATGGCAATCCATCCGACAGTGTTTCAGATGTTTCAGTCTGGACCAAAGTGGTGGACAGACTGATCTAGAGCCACACAGCTGGCATTGCATAAAAAGAAAAAAAGAGTTACACCATCAGGAGCTCATTTGCGTTTCCCCTCATTTTTCTCTCACTAATGTGATTTATGAGCTGTGCTCTTTGTAATATGACCATGTTAACTTAAAATATCCTCTTACAACAAGAAACATGGATGTGTGCACATACAATCTGGGTGAAACCACTTAACCTGTAATACATTCAGACCTAAAAATAACTTATATTATATCATTGTCCGGTTCCTATTTGAGATACTATAACTCTTTTCAATGTAAGTGAAAATCTTTAAAGTGCTTCAGTCAGAATATACTGTATGACTTATACTACTTATTGCGTTATTACTATGAATACTCAAATGCTTTATTCACACACAATAAAAATAAACCTACCGAAATCATTTAGGTGAATGCAACTGCTACTTTTAGTTCTCTTAAATGTCTTTGCATGGACATTATCTTGACCCAGATGCTTCTGACACTGAAATAACTCAACAGCTTACTACGCATGGAGACTATTTCAGGACTAGCTGTCATCCTCTTGTGACCCTCATTATAATTTCAAATTAAAATCAAGTGTTGTTCCATGATGTTGCAACTGCAATGAGAGATGGAGAGGAAACAGGGGAGTCCGATGAGTGCTTGGGAGGACAGTTGAGTAAAATCATCCTTCTCCAAACACCCTCATCTCTCTCTCATTGACATACTCTCACTCTGTCTCTTAAACACTTTCAACCACTTGTCCTCCCTTCTGTCTCTCATATCGCTCCCCTTCATCTCTCCCCCTCTCTCGCTCTTTGGAACTGCAGTCATTTATTTCAACATCACGGAAAAACACTTGACCTGTTTTTAGCTGCCGGGGTAATGGCTCTGTCTCCTGTGACGTCTGCTTGGGAAGAAGAAGAAGTGGTGGAATTGGAGGGGAAAAGCAGAGGGAAGAGGGATGGATGGAATGGGACGAGGGCTGGTGATGCTCTGTTTTTTTCTTATTCTTAACAAATCCCACGAAAAGACTGAAAACCAACAATGAACTAATCTTACTAACAAGCATTGTCCATGTATTGAACGCCTGGTAAGCCTTATTCCCCTTTGCCATAGACTTCTCTTGTGTCCCCAAACTATTAAAAACACATCAATCAGCCACACTGTTGCACTGGGTGACATGATCCTTTCATTACTATGAATATGAGCACTGCAGTTTATTTTGAGTTATTCCCACACTGTCCTGGTGTTGTAAATACTCACCAGCCAACCAAATTTCTGTTAATTTGCCTCTGAAAATAGTCCCCAACAAATGCACTATTTATTCTTGTTTGGGTGTGATTTGCTAAAATCCACAGCAGTTTTAGGTCATTTTTTAGCCTTTTTTAAAATCAGATTATATATTTCACCTTCCGTATGAGCCAGTGGACTTTGGGCTGAGAGCCACAGATGTGATAGGGAAGTTGTAAAGTATTGAGTGTTAGTAGTACTAACACGTTGTTGGTTTTCGTCTTATCATGGGATTTTTTGTTTCCCATGACCATATTCTACACAGCATCAAAGTCAAGTTGCAAACTGAAAGATGTTGCTTGTAATTAGATAAAACTGAATTCACTGAATTTGGTTTGGCGTAAATATGTCATCTGCCTTTCCACCGCACTAATATCAAATGGCCTCCTATTTGGCCTCCCATTATTTTCACTATGTAATTTTACCTGTTGGGTGATGCTAGATATTATTATTATTGTCTGTTTGTACTTGTTTTCTGCCGAAGAAAACATGTTAATGCTCATCACAGTAAGGTATCAAGTATGTTTGGCATCCATAGCAAAACTCATTCATCATATTGACACCAGTATCAATATTTTTGATTGAAACACAACCCTACTGCTGGGAACTGACTTCTCTCATTTTGCATGTATGACACATATTTTCAATTAGCGTTTTGCTGTCAACAAGTTCAGTTTTAGACAAGCTGAACAATCAACGTCCACACCCTGGATGAAATAGCTGAAACGCATCATAAATCTTGGTCAGGACCCATCGTGGACACTTGTGAAGACACACAGTGAGCAAGCAGCCCAGCAGACCAGGGCACCATCCAGGAACACTGCATTCTTAACCTCAGTCTGTGCCGTTTGCTTGGTGTTACAGAGCTCAGCTTGTTTATCCTCAGCTGTTAGGAAAGCTGGCGTCTCAACACGCTCGGATATAGAGACAACAATAGCAGGCCTGTTTCTTCTACAGCTTTAGCCATGCTCACGCAGTCTGAATTAAGAGGTCAGGCCACTTTTCTAATAGTCCCCCTTTCACTCCTGGCCATTATTTGCACATAGTGAACTCAGCTGTTCATCCAAGCAAGTCAAGCAGAATATTCGGGTTACATTACGATCACACATTATTTCAGATATAATGGTATGTCACTGAATTCAGATTAAGAGTTTAGAAATGGGTGATAGTCATGCATCATCTTTGCCTTTAAAACTTTACTTATTTCAGTCAGCCAACTCGTGTGTAATAGATATATGAATGCAGAATATGTGCAGTCAATATTTGGCCTCATCATTCCCCGCAAGGATATGACAAACTCAGCACAGCAGAGTTTAGGGAGTGATGGTAATAGTTTCCCCCAGGGAGCTGGGGCGGTGTGGCTGATGACATACTAGCAGTAGTAGTAGCAGAGTTTTCAGGTGGATTTTCAAAGGGTGGATTAGAAATATGTCACAGCAAGTAGAAATTTGTATCTGAGAATATTTGAGTCACATACATACAACACATACTTTTACTACTACTACTACTACTACTACACACTGTCTGAGGTGTTGATCCTATTTGATGGTAATTTGTAAGGCTGTAGCTTGCAGTCTTGGACATCTAAACATGATCTGAAATGCATGCGTGGAGTGTATAACCTGCTGTTTATTCAGTAAAATGGAAATAAACCATGAAATACAGGATGGGGCTTAATTGTTGTTAGTGTCCTAAATGTGGGGTCAATTATAGCTAAAGTGGTTCTCCATTGAACATGTAAAAAACAATTTTCCCTATTTCTAGTCAGCCATCATGCTTATAAGAGTGTTGTCTTAATTCAGTGCTACATCATTGTGTCTTCCATGCCATGTTTCTTTCCTCAGAAGGTATCCAAGTGGGAGTGTATTTGCACAATAGATAACAGCAGTTAGAACATGGAGAGTTACAGCGAAACTCTCTCAGTCCAGACACACTGACGCAATAAAAGAAAACACAGAAAGATGAACGGGCATGGTGTTTGGCGGAATGAGTAGGAGTTGGACTGTGAGTTCCTGTGGACTTTCCAGTGTTTTATCCTCCTCATGGGGGTTTGTTGATTGAAGTTAAAATATAAAGCAGTAAACAACAACAAGGTGATCATCAAGTGCAATGAAGAAGGGTAATATTCCCAGCAAGAGGCGGCAAATGAGACACATGACTCAAAATATTGCTGAGTGTTCCCTGGCAACCACACGTTTCAGAGCCATTAAAGCACAATGCTGAGGCGAAAGCATGACATGCTTAAGGCATAATTCATAGGAAACATTTTGAAGAATGCAGGGAAGACATTTCCCCTGCAGCTAGAAGGGGAGCTGGTTAGTGGGACATATCTGTGACTGGATGATACAGTCCTCTTTAAAAAATAAAATCAGTCAAAATATACTGGGTTCCCAGAATTGAAGCCACCCACAAAATTATGTAAGTTCCTGTATCTAACAGTAATACTGTCCAAAAGATGCTCTTTACCAAGGGTTGACTTTTTATAGACCGCATGTTAAAGAAAAGGGCATGGGCACTATTGCTTGCAGCATAAACAGACAATGGGTAGCGTGTCCATGGCAAAGTGAATGTGGATAATGCAGTGTGCTTTAAAAGAGCAAAATATCATGTCATATCAGCCACAATGCGATTAGCTGAGAGGTCCAGTAAATGTGACTTGACCATCACATCTGGAATACAGTGATATTTAGTGCTGGAAGTTATTTTGGCAGAAACAGGACAGTGTACGATTAGATTAAACAGAATAAAAATGTGATATACCAGGACCCTGAAACCAGGCTTAATGGAATTATATTGGAATATTTTTATTAAGTGAAGGGAAAGGAACACAGTTTCCAGTGAGGCGCTGGTTCGCAGGTAGAAATCCAATGCAGAGGAGACAGCTGCACATTTCTATACAATTCTATGAATCAGCGTTTGAACACACGTTGCTTTCTGCGAGATTCAGCAGATTAGGTGATTCAAATCAATGAGCTCACATGATCATAGAAATAGAGAGGTAGTTATTCACCTATTTCCACATTTTATGAACCAGTCCTAGAACAGTAGAAGATACGATACTGAAGTAATAAGCGAACATACCACCCACAGCTTAATTTTTAATAGGATTGAAGTTAAGTTTTAGGGTGACCCATATAGAGGCAGGCTTGTTAGTATTTTTATTTTACCCTGAAGAAGGCCGCATGAGTCATATGGAATTACAGACTAAAAAAAAAAAGCTTGCATCAGAGTCCGTTCTGCGCAGCTCTCACTTCCGTTTTCTTCTCACTGTTTTCTATTGTTCCAAGCATTAAAACGAGTAATCTTCTAGCTACAAGCCCGTTTCCCCACCTGCCTTGTGTGATTTAATGTTGCTCAATTTTTTTATGTAGAAACAAATCCATCTAGGGAGCCGCCCACATAGATGGAGATACTCATTGCTCAAATGAAAATAACAACATGCTCTGTGTGGATAGGTTGCGTTGGTGATAAATGTTGTTTTAATCACGTAATTTCCCCAGAAGTTAGTAGTCAAATTACTTAATAAGTGAACCAAAGGCTTTCCTTGAAAATACCAACTGTATGTACCTGTATAAACAAGCTCTGGTACAAAACTGTGTTCCATAAAAACTTGTCAAAGCATCTGCATCAGTACGCTAAAAGACGCATATTTTTCCCAGACTATGGCTAAGCACACAGCTTCCGTTTGACGCTAGCATAATTGGCTGCTCATGTTTGCCGCATGATGTATGTGCCTTCATTTGCTGATGAGCAACACTAATATAAAGAAATTCTCAAACATGCAAATCTTTGATATATTTAAAAGAATTGTAAGTAAGAGTTTGATCGACCATGTCCACCCACATCGTGTTTGTGGACAGCAGCTGGCAGGTTAGTTAGCATGTTATTGTTAGCAGGTTCACACATGACTGTGAGTTGGCTTTCCTTTAGGTAACGTTACACACCAAGGTGTGTTTGCTTTCCAGGCAATTTCAATCCATTAGCGGCATTTTATTACAGGTCTACTGGGTTCTACTGGAATGAATAATTTTAATGGAATCAGGCTCATGATTTTTAATGTTACTCGTCCAGTGCTGTTTCCCAACCAGCTGATCTGCTTGCTTAATGTTTCATATGTGCAGATCCCCAATTCTGCAAGAATTTCTTAAATATCTTAAAACATTCAAGTCAATGGCAAAAATTGTCAATTACACAAGTAATTTTGATCAAAAGAGACAAGATATTCAACACACTGTGTAAATTCAGGTAAATAAAGCATTTAAATGGTTGTTTGGTTCAAGGTTCTGCATGGGGCTCCACAAGGTGAACATTTGGTAACAATCTACATCTCACATTTGAACTTGACTTCTCTGCTGCATATTTTTTACAGAAGCTAGCAGGAGCTTGTCAATTGTTACAACACGCAGCACATAATGTGATTCAATTGCATTGTACTGTGGAAGATTGTGAGAACACCTCAAGCCCCGAGTTTCATTTTGAGCGTGCAGCAGGGGGGCGAGGAGGGAAATGTTTCAGTTGTGTAACTCTAAGTCATGTTGGCTGACAAGCAAACCGGGCAAAAACTCATGGCTATACACTCATGCACAAACACACACACACACACAGAGGAAATTCAATCACTTAAATGTGACCATGTCACATTAACAAGGACACTCTGCTTCCTCTCGTTCCTCCCCCATTCATCTCCTGTCTTCCTCTCCTCCCCCCCCTCCCCTCGTACCCTCCATCTCTGGTCAGCTGCCCTTCATGTTGTTTTCTGGGAAAATGAACCGAAACTAGTGCATCATATGAGACACAGGTCATCAGGAGTTCAACACGGTTGGACTTTCTGCATATATGCATGTGTGCTTTGAGAGTGTTGTATGTGTGTGTATGCATGTGTTTGTGTGTCTGTACCTGTCATCACCAGTCATATTTGCCTCGCTCGTTGCCTTAGTAACCGCGGTTTCTGGCCCTGTCACACTTTCTCAAACAAAAACATGGCGGATTGATGACGTAAATGTGGATATCAAGTCGGATGCACCTCTGCCACATAAGATGGCAGAGAGGTCGGGGCCAGGACATGTGTGTTTGTGTCTGTCTGTGTGTGTGTTGTGTGTGTGTGTGTTTGACTGTCTAGGAGGTGAATGCTAAAAACAACAAAATGCGTAAAATATTTGCATCCAGATTCACAAATGAAATGTACTGGTTTACTAACAAACTGCAGGAGAGAGAGGCTTTTGTACAAATGTGGAAAGGGTTTCTTCGCCAGTCTGTTTCCTGTCTTCAGTCTCCATGTGCTCTCTGTCACATGTCAGAGAAACACACTCACACACACATAAATTGTGCTTTAGTCCTGCCAGCATATAATCCTCCTCACAGTCTTCATTCATAGGCATTCATTTGCGAACACACTAAGAGGAGCATAGCCACTGATGCAAATCATTTTCAAAATAGGTAAATGAAACTTGGGTTTAATAAGAGGTCATTAAGGGTTAGTCAAAATAGATATATAGCAAATATATACATTTTTTCTTTTTCTGCCTTCTTCTCGTCTACACGCAGAGGCATTCACCCCACACTCCTACCTACATATACAGTACATGTGGTGTATACCAGAGTACTGAATTATGTAAAAAAACAAAAAATATTTGAATTATTATAAAAATAACACGTTGTGTCAGTTATGTAATATTTTATCTTGCTGTATTGTATTTTGTGCGTGTATGTTTTGTGTAACTGTCTTGTCTACTATTATTTCACAAATGTAATAATTTTTTCCTTAATATAATGTTAATGTTATTTTGCTTGCACTATAGGCTAATAACATAGTGTATTTGATGTTTTAGCGTTAGCCTGGGTTAGACAGAAAACTAATCCAGGAACTGGACAACTTTTTATCCTCATATTTACAGTAAAGGCAGCCGGTCAAACCACATCTCACAGCAAAATCAAGTCAGTGGATTAAGTCAGCCTGTGCATATTTTTCACCCGGAGTTAAACTTTGGTGAACTTTGAAACGTCTTGACAGTGCTGACCTTTGGGGGACCAGAGAGCCAAAGAGTCCATCTACTTTTAATTTAACCTCTGTTTGATGTAAGAGGGATGATTTGCAGAGACATGAGTCGAAGGCATGCATTCAGTATGCCTTTCTAATAAACTGTATGAACTTAGTGTCCTGTTAGCGACTGAGCTAACAAGCTTGATCACTGGCAGTCAGCAAGCTGGCTGTCGCAGAGAGCTTTTATCGCTACAGTCCGGAGAACAAAATGGCAGGAGTCAAAAGAAAATGGAAAGAAACTCGCAGAGCTATTATGACTGAATAGCGTTGGCATTTTCATGGCTAGCTAGCGTGTTAGCGACTAGCTTGCCAGTTTACAAACTAGCCCTGCAAGTAGTCACCATGTAACCAAGCTTCTATAACCACATATTTCTTGACGACAACACGGATGAATTTAGTTGCGACAGTGTCTGGTGTGCCGAGCTACAACAACATAAACATTAGCAGTAAGTGAGGCCCTGTTTCATGTCATCCAGATATGATGACTGCTTGTACCTTCACCCCTCTCTTTGGCATCACTTCTAAAACTCTTAGCGCCAGCCTGTGGACATTACCCAGACTGCCGAATATAAAAACATGCAGTCTGGACTCGTGCCCAAGCTGTGAGACAGTATTTATGACAGGAAGGTACATTAAAAACCTTAGCTTCCTCCGGGCTATGATCGTGAACTTCTCTCCCGTTCTCATTTACTAAAACAATATTTGTATTAGCTGCGTAGTTTGAAAACACAGTTTGATCGTTGAAGGCGTCACAGGAATGTTTTGCTGCACGCACTCCCCAGGGTTACGGATGTTTGAGTAAAATATGAATATGTTTGAATATGATCTCACCTTTTTGTCCTGTTCTGCTTTGGCTATTCAAAACACACAGTGAGATTTGAATGAGGACTAAGTGGGGGTTTTTTTGTGGGTGTGCGAGAAAGAAAGAGATAGAGACGGAAGGAAAAAAAGACTATTTACGCCTGTAATGTCACTTTTACTTTAGCTTGATTTGCCACAATTAGGGTTGAAAATGCCATGCCGCTGTACAAACAATCCTCCATGATGAGCAAAGATGTGCTTCATGTAATGTTAGACTTCACTGTTAGTCTTTTATGCTGACAGGAAGCCTTTATTATTTGTTATTTTTTGATCATTGCTTTCTGTGGACATAAGATGTGTGTTCCTTAGTTCTAGGAGCATAGCATGTAGTGCCAACAGCACTGCAGAAGTGAACAATTGCATTAAAAGAGTTTTGACATTTTGGGAAACATGTTCATGTTCCTTCTTATAAATATAATATAAATATGAAGCCTCAGCCAGGAGACACTTAGCTTAGCATTATGCCTGGAAACTGGGGGAAACAGCTAGTTTGGCTCTGTCCAATGGTAACAAAATCCACTTAGCAGCTTCAGTACTAATTATTTTAACACTAACGTTTGAAAAATAAAATATATTTCCCACAAACTGAAGCTCATTCATGTCAGAAGTCAAGGATTGTCAAATACTGTCGTGTTTGCACTTAAGGCTGAGGAGGAAGTAGGCAGTACAATGACCAAATAAGAAACACACAATTCACACAATAACTAGAGGGAGTACAGAGGCAATAAAGCACGTGCGTGTGTGTGTCTGCCGCCTCCGGTTTAGTAGGTTAGCATGTGAGGGCCAGACAAGAAGGCATTCAGTGCAATGACCTCGCAAATGTCCGTATGTGTGTGTGTGTGTGTGTGTGTGTTTTCAGTAAGTTGATCCATTGAAATGAGGATAAGCAGCTGGTGACCTGTTTTATTACTCATTAACCCACAGAGTCTCCACAAACAGCTCTGGACAAACATGGATTCAACCCACAAACTCCAGCGCTTCAACTCCATTTTAAAGGCGACAGAAATCACCATCATTGACAGACAACCTAAATCAAAACATTAAAATCACACGTGCATGCGCCAGTAATCAAAAATATCTATTGACATAAACATGTAATTGACAATTGACCAAGAAAACACCTACCTACATATTCAGACAACATAAATCAAAAACTGTGCCTACTGACAGTAATAGGGAGCACAATTCAATTTGCCTAAAAGCATTACCACACACACACAGATCCAATACATTAGTCCAGGCTTATGTCTACATTTATTGTAACTGTTTAATTTATATAGATTTCAAAATCAGTCACCATTTATATGGAAAAGGTTTTAGAGATGAGTCCTCTCATCACATATACAGTCAGTTGTTCCAAAATTGGGGGTCCAGGCCCCACCAAAGGTCTCAAGATAAAAGGATAACTGGTCATGCGATGATCAACATAATAGGAAAGTACAAAGAAACATATTTCTGCTTCTTAAAATTATGTTTATTTTTTCCCGTCTTTACTCTGATGTTTGCCTTTTTTTCCCGTAAATATTGAGTAAAATTACCTCTTCGGGCCTCTAAAAATGATTCAGATAAAACCAGGGCCAAGGGAACCCAAGTAGACATTGCTTCGTTTTAAGCGGTCACAAGCTAAAAATAAATCAAAAGGTCGGGAACAACTTACATTTATGGAGCTGTGTGCCAACAAATGGTCAGTGTAGTTTAATGTACTTGTGCAGTGTACTTTAAACGGTCCCTTCCCTCATAGCTCTAAAACGTGTTTTTTCACTTACTCCTTAGCGGCGTCACGTCATACAGTTACTATCCTGAGTAACGGACATTTTCTGGAAAGAAAGCTTGCTGTTGAATCTTTCACCATAATAACATGGTCCAAGAGTCTGTCCTTTCGAAGCATTTGACCAACAAGCAAAATGGCTCTGACGACATGTGCTGTTTACTATTACTGTTTTTATTTCACCAAAGGAGTTGAGAGATATCATCTTCATGATTTGGTCGTTCCAGTGGAAAGGTTAAACTGCTTGTCGGTAACGAGTACTCAGCCCTTCATTGTAGGAGTGTCAACTAATCCTAACTTGCCACTCCGCTTGCTCACTTCCGCTGCTCAACTCTCCATGATCTTCCTCTCTCTAACTTTTTTCTATTCTTTTTTGTCTCCTGTGTGCTCATAGCCTCTCTCATAATCTTTCACTCATATATTCATTCTCCTTTTTCTCTTTCACACACATATAACTCTGTCTGTCTGTCTCTTCATCCCTCTCTCATGACACATGACAAATTACACAAACTCATTCATGAAAATGTAGTGGCCCTCAATCAAGGCTTAGCTACTGGATTATGGGATTAGAGAGTGGGACAGATCTAGAGCATAAACACACTACACACACACACACTCATACAAGTCTGTGTGTGTGCTGTGTTATATAGTATGTTGGCGTTTTAATTATTTGCCTTGTGGACTTTATGTACTCAACATATACAGGATTTCTATTATAAAACCCCAGTTGTCCACTGCAGTGTTAAATACAATACAATACTACAATTACATTACATACTATTCAATTAGAGGTCATTGAAAGGGTTACTTTGACATTTTGAGAAATACACTTGCCAAGAGTTATCTGAGAAGATTGATATTGTTTCATGTAACTCAGCAAGAAAGTGAATTACCGTATTTCCGAAAATGTCTAACTATTCCTTTAAAGAAATGGGTCACTGCTTTTGTAGCATTTACTGTTACTTTTAGAATTTTCAAAAGGGACTGTTTATATAGCACTTTTATGCCTATACAATGAGCCTGTCCTTCATACACTGATCCAAAGTGCTGGCCTGGCCATTGGGAGCAATGCGCATGCACTGCTGTAGGACTCTTCGACACGTGGACAGTAGGAGCCTGGGGATCGGACCCGCAACCCTGTGAAGGACGACCCGCTATACCTGCTGAGCCACAGCTGTAAATTGCTCTTTGTATATTATGTATATTATGTATTGTACATTATGCTTTTGTGTTGCATGTTATAACTAGTACATGGCCATGTGTGTATTTATGTCCTGCCCTGTTCCTTGCTGTGATTTGCACTGTGCCTGTCAATGAAAAATGTAAATTGACAACATGATAGAGAGAGAGAGGATGATCATGGTGAAAGAGGCCAACAAAAGAGATGACAAAACAACAAAAGAGCGAGGGAGGAGACAGAAGAAAATGGAGTGAAAAAGGAGGACGAGTACGAGAGATATTTACTAACACTGACGTGTGCAAAGCTTAAATACAACACATCCTCTCTCTCTCTCTCTCTCTCTCTCTCCCTGCCACTGTATTGACGGATGACGGCATGCAGGCGAGGGATATGAGGGGATGAATGGATGGGCGGGAGAGCAAAGGGAGGGATGACATCAGTGCAGAGTCTGTTTCTGTCCAATCCCTTCGCAGCCCCCTGCCTGCTGTCTCCGCCCTCCCACACCTCTCCCTTGTTGCTACGGCAGCAGCACCATCCCATCTGTTCGAGGCATTGTTTAGGGTTGGTAGTAATGCAGCGTGGTGTGTGTTGATATGGGACACTAGCGGCTGCAATCCAGCACAAGTAATCACCTTTATTTTCTTAATCAATCATCCTTTCCTCCTCCCTTTCTCCTCTTTGTCATCCTTCATCTCTATCTCCTCTTCATCCCTGTCGACGGCTGTCGCTGGATCTCGTCTTCCATCTCACCTCTCTGTCTTAACATTCAAGGTCCATTCGTTCACAATGTATTTTTTGATGCAGTGCTTCTGTCAACTATTCGCTCTTACTGTTCACACGGTGCAAACACCATACACACATTCACACGCACACAGAATATACACACACACAGACACACACACATCACGGATCACAGTGTCCCAATTCAGATTCTGCAATGGAGTCGACTTTTTTTCATCTATGATTTGGACAATGTGGTTGTAGTGCACAAAATCTGATCTCTGAATCATGTGCATCTACAGACAAATGACTAAGAAAAAGAAAAACCTGAATAAATGAGAGGACAGACAACAAAAGAGTCACTGAATGGTTTGATGAGAATTAGGTGAATCATACTGTGGTCTATGCAGCCACCAGGAAGGGAAATGTCTAATGAAAGATGCTATTGGCTTCTGGGAAATGTACAATCCATGGTTTTTTAACCCACACTTGGGAATAAAAGTTGGAATATCTCGGCCTTTGCTGCATCAGTTATCATTGTACTTTTTCAAATCTTTCTCTTGGAAGTCCCCAAACTTTAATGAAGTACATCTGAATGTGTTGGAACAACATATTCTCATGGCCAGTAACTCCAGGTAATATGTATCCTATGAAAATCAAAACATTTTATATTTAATTGTTCAAAAAATTATAAAAATGTCATATTATACAGTAAGTGACGGCTTGGGTTGTCATGAAAACACCTACACATCTATCCTGTTGTTCCCTTTTAATCATGAACTGGCTGCCACAGTTCCTTTTTTTTGAGGTTTGGCTTTTGCTTACTGTTGAGTCTAGACCGTCTGTTTGTTTTTTTTCACCATGTCAGACAGAAAACATGAGTTTCCCACAAGTTGAAGCTGGTTGGGAAAAATGCAGCTTCTGAAACTGATTGTCATTTCAACATTGCGCTCAGGTCATGTATTGGATGACTTACATCTCGGGAATATTCATTAAAAATAAATTGGAAACACGGCATTTCAGAGTTGAGCACAAAGGCCCGTGAACAACAAACATATCCATATGTTCACTTATTGCCTACCTATAAGCTCAAACACAGACACGTTTTCTCACAGCAACCCATTCATAATAACTCTACCTGAGAATGGTGCCATGTTACTGATCAGTTTTTTTATGTAGTCTGTTTATCTGTCTTTCAGAGTGTCTGCCTCTTTAGCAGCCAGTCTGTTTGTGTCAGGGTGGCTGCGGTTTCCCCTTCTCATATGCTGCTCTTTCCTCTCGTAACCATGGAAGTGAGATCAACATGCAAAATACCTGAGCCCGCTCGCCAATGCTGTGCAACAGAAGATGCAAATTGCGCTTCCGCTTGTAGGGTTACACACCCACACATGCAGAAGCACACTCAGACATTCTACAAATGCGCACACAAACGTCCATGTGCGCACGTAAGCACATCTGAAGTTAAACTGAACCTTAGGTGAAAATGAAATCAAGTACAGTTAAGGTTAAGTCATGTGCTTAAAATGCTTATATTTGAAGAAAATATGAATCAGTTGTTTTGGCATTTAACTTAAATGACAAATAAAATATATCAAATTGAAGTGATATGACCGTAAGGCTGTATTAGTTGATTTTTGGACAAACCCAACAGAATTTGTTTAGCTTAGCTGCAGAGTTCTCTGCAGATGTCAGTATATGAGCAACGTTTTCACATGCACAGAGTCATTGACTTTTATCATGCGAATTATGTATTAATGCACGTTTAAATATGAAATTTGAGCCAAAAGGTAAATGGAGCATCTCTACTATGTCATAACATGACACTCCTCCACAAATAAATGAAACAAAGGTCAGAAGCTAATGGGATGTGGCGCTGCACTGGTTCGCCTCATGGACTCTAATCTCCATCGGCTTTCCTTTCATTGATGTCTTGTTGTTTTTTCTTTTTTTCTTTATGAATGAACTGCAGCTGAGGAGAGGGACCGGGGAGCTGGACGCCCTGTGATAGGCTGCTGTCGGTTGACGTCACCTCCGCCGTGACGCGGTGCACCCATTCACAAAAAAAAAAAGGGAAAAAAAGGAAAGAAGAGAAACAACCCCGAGGAGAAACACTCTTGAGAGGGAGAAAGAGAGAGGTGACCCGGACTGAGCGTAAACAGTAGTGCGGTAGTGCGATAAGGGGGACCGCCGCAGGATCCGTGCGCCTTCTTCTGGCTTGGAGGGCGGTGGGGGCTCAGAGAGAGAGAGAGACACAGAGAGAGACGGAGAGAGAGAGAGCGAGACGGAGGTCCGCGACAGTGAAGCCGACACACGCTGACTGAAACGACGTGCTATGGAGGACCTGGGCGAGATGGACTGCCCGGTGCTGAAGCGGCTCCTGAAGGACGACAGCGCCAAGTGCCTGCTGCTGGACTGCCGCTCCTTCCTCGCGTTCAGCGCGGGACACATCCGCGGCGCCGTCAACGCCCGCTGCAACACGATCGTGCGCCGCAGGGCCAAGGGCTCCGTGCTGAGCCTGGACCAGATCCTGGCCGGGGACGAGGAGGTCCGGGCCCGCGTCCGCTCCGGGATGTACTCCGCCGCGGTGCTGTACGACGAGAGGACGCCGGACGCCGACGCGGTGAAGGAGGACAGCACTCTGACTCTGGTGCTCAACGCGCTGTGCAGGGACTCCTGCGGCACACGCATATACCTGCTCAAAGGTACATCGGCACGGAACGACGGTCGAATGCACCCAGTCAGGCTCATTTCATTTAATGCTGAGTGGCTGTTTAGTCTTTATCATAAAATAGGGAGGTGTACAATTATACTGCAGTAATGTAAATGACAAATTCCATGCATGGTAACACAAATAATGTGTCTTTAATTATTAAATTCAACCTTTAAAGGGGGCAGTGAGAAGCTATAATTTGGTCATTATTTAGACACAATAGTTCTTTAGTCTGTAATATTGTTATACCCTAATAAAAATGGCGTTTCTTCTTGAATAAGCCTTAATATTAGTCTGTTCATTTAATCTCGTTGTGGTTTTAAATGGGTCAGTCAGAGCCAATAATAATAATAATAATAATAATAACAGCTCCAAATTTCATTAATAGCGATACAAGGGATATGCCACCATCTTATCTGGGGCACTGCTCATTTCATTTTTTAACCAACATAATCAGACTTATTTTATTGCCTCCATAAACATACTGAATATTGTTTTAGTGTGGCTCATTAGCACATAAACCAGAGATTGAAATGCTAACTGTGCTCTATTTTTATGCACTGGTGTATTTATTTATTTTTTATTCTTCAATACACACACAGTCAGTCACAGCTACACACATTCACACACAGACCAATGGCCGTGAGCTGAGTGAATGAGGTAATGCTGGTGCGTAGAAGCCACATCAAACCAGAGGGACTTACAGGACACACATGGACCTTTCAGAAACAGTCCGCTTCGGGGTAAATCAGCGATGGGAAGCTGTAAAAATCTAAAATCAACACTCGATTTAGCCACCAGACTATATTTAGAGGGCAGGAAATCTGAAAACCAAAGCCGCTGCAAGCTGTGGCGCATTCTTTTTTCTTTTCTTTTTTATGTGCATCCTAATGACGCAGGCGCCTTGAAGCACCGTATGAGTGTATGTATGTATGTATGTAGCTTATAAATGTGACAAATTTACCAGTTGATCTGATTTGATCTCTGAGGTGCAGAGAACAGTGGTCACACTGCAGATGTATAAAATAAAAAAAGCCAAAGGCTGATGAAATCCATGGCAGTATACACAGGACACGGGTCACGGGTCAGTTCAAGTAAACAAATAAATCCTGGTGCAGATTGTGCTGGGATGTTAATGTGGGTTGCCATGCTTCATTTGTCCTTAAATATGCTTATGTGGCGTTTGATGCCTATAAACAAACCCCCCACACAAAAAAATCTCTATTGCTTTAACGTTCCTGAAGGATATTAAAATCTGTCTGGTCCCCAGCAGTGATCGAATCTCTCATGTTTTACTATTTGATTGTTTCTAATGTGATAATTTAAGGTTTAGGCTTTAGGCAAAGCACTGCAATTGAAGCATCGTATTTAATCACCACGTCTCTTTTCCAGGTGGCTACGACAGGTTTTTCGCAGAGTATCCAGAGTATTGTTTAAAGACCAAATCCTTACCATCCCTCGCCAGCCAGTCCAGCATCGACTCTTCCTGCTCGTCTTGTGGGACGCCACACCACGACCAGGTAAAACACGACACTGCCACCACCACCGACGATCTCATGTAGGTCAGCTGCTACTGAGCCAGTTGTTAAGTCTGCAACCAATAAGTGTTTTCTTTCATAAACGTGAAAAATAATCACAAATGCCTATCAGACCAAAAAGCAATGTCTTTCATCTGCTTACTTAGTCAGACTACAAGTATTTGGCTTATAATAATGATGTTAAGTACACGAATGACAGTATGTGCTGTACATTATGTGGGGGTTTGTTGTGCTTTCCCTTAGACTGTAGCAGCTGCAAACACATGTTTACTGAGCAGAACCGAGGTTCTGAACAAATGTAGCTGTGGAGCATGTTTTTCTCAGAAGAGTGTGTGATCAGAGAAAAAGTACAAGGTGTTCTCAATGAAGCACAAGCGAATGGTGAATGTAAAACACAGCGATAAATCTGTTGTACATTCCCACTTAAGTACATAAGCAACTTTTTTTGTTTTGATATATACAGGATTAAAATGCATTGTCAAAATTTGAATTTATTAACGTCACGTCAGCCAACTTATCAACTGTTTCAGCTTTTTATCCTTTGATCCTGAAGTCAACTTCAGTTTCGCACACTGACGCAGAGAGCTGCCATGTGCAAACACTGGAGGTTATTTGCCTTGCTACACAACCGTTCCCACGTTCATTCAACCGCGTTTCCCCATTCAGTCTGGGTATCCAAACCAGTGGCAGTCTAGTTCCAGACTTGTTTCGTCAGTCTAAAGGCCATGCTGGAAAAAAGCGACATAAACATGACAAACTTTTTCTGAAAATGTCATTTATAGACCTCTGCGTCACTTCCTGTGACCCGGGTGGCCTGGCATTGTTGGTCAGCAATCTTCTGTTTGAGCCTGCAGATTTTATGCAAGGTTCACATTCCCACGTGGTGCGGGTTTAATTCTCCTAGAACGCATCAGGAGAGAGACGCAGATAATCCGGGCTCTGTGTATTTTCTTAGACAAACGCTTGATAGTCTTGGCCACACTGTCAGGCCGGGGTTTTTATTCCAGGAACGCTGTAGCTTCCTGTTGCAGCATAGAAATGATGGACTGGGGACTAGAATTTGCCCGTTGGGAATCTCGCTCGCTATTTTCCTCTCCCCCGTCCACCCCCACCCCTCCTCACATTACATCTCTTAGCGGTATTGATCACTTCCTGACGCCGTGTCAGTACCGAGGTCGTCAGCGGCAGTGACATAAACAGACAGTGCCCTCATCGATAAGTCTCACTACCGGTATAGACCGCCAAACTGGCTGACCCCCCCAGAGCCAATGAAAGGGAAAACAAGACTTAAACTCTTACATTAGAATACGCTTTTAGATATGTTTCAAATAAACAGAAACGGGGCCACAAAATTGGATCGGTACACGGAAACAGGTCATTTATATTTCCTCTTTATGTAGTATAGATGAGAATATTGTGTCGATGTGTGATATTTAATATGTTGCAATATGTACTTCCTGTTTATAACATGCTACAGAACAACAGATAAGACACAGCTTGCACAAATACTAGTTGAACCCAACCCGACATTTTGTGTTAATCATAAAAGCATAAATGCTTCCTTAGTCCAGGAAATGTGACATACCTGACCGTATGTGCTGTACATTATGCGGCAGTTTGTTGTGCTTTCCCACACATGTTCACTGAGTAGAGGCGAGTTTCCGAACCAATGTAGCTGCGGAGCACGTTAGTGTGATCACAGAAAAAGTACATGGTGTTCTCTGAAGCACGAGAGAGCATGTGAATGTAAATCACAGAGATAAATCCCTTGTACTTACCGATGAATCAAAACGAGGCGATTTCCACTGTGGATTCCACGGTTTGAGCATGTAAACATTAGTCAGCTCATCAGTCACGTAGCTCCTACAGTGAGGTGCGTTTCAATATGGGGAAATAACTCGGTGTGAAACAAACTAAATGGCCCATATTGAATGACCCTGCATTAATCACATAGATAATAAGCTACCCCTGTCCAATGATAAGCATGGCTAATGTGATTAACAAAATTTTTAAGCGAAGTCACACTCCTACTGAAGACACCTGGGCTCTGGCCCCCGCTGCTGCACACTGACACAGTGAATGCTTTGTCTTATTGTGTAAGATGTTTTTCATTTTAAGTGAATTATGTCCAACATGGCTCTAAGATAGGTTGGGTCAGGAGATGTTTCTCAGTGAACTGGCTGACTGAATGAATTATGAACAAACTGCCTCAGAACCGAAAATGTGTCTCTTCACTGCTGATTTATAAAGAAATGATTCATTAATCATCGCCCTCCCATCTGTCTTTCATCCAGGCCGGCCCAGTTGAGATCCTCCCATTCCTCTACCTTGGCAGCGCCCTCCACGCTTCAAAGAAAGAGGTCTTGGACGCCATTGGAATCTCCGCCTTGCTGAACGTGTCCGCCGATTGTCCAAACCACTTCGAGGGGGCGTACCAGTACAAATGTATTCCTGTGGAGGACAACCATAAAGAAGATATCAGCTGCTGGTTCCTGGAGGCTATTGAGTTCATAGGTCAGTGAGTAAGTGTGTGTGTGTGTGATATCTTAGCAGAACAAATGCTTTTCCATGGTGGATAACCACATTTGAAATGAGCTTCGGTCAGGCTGCAGCGTGTTTTAGGCTTTTTTTGGTTCGTTTTTTGTTGGTTCGTCTTATATTAAAAGACTCAGTCTTTGTTTGTTTGTTAATCTTGCAATGATTCCGTGCAAGCTGTGGCAGTGACCTTGTTAATATAATCCCAAGATGTAGGGCTGCAACTAATGATTATTTTCAATATCCATTGATCTGACGATTATTTTCTCAATTAATCGTTTGCCTACGAAGCAACAGAAAAATGTGAAAAATGCCCATCACAATATCCTAGAGCCCACTGTGATATCACATGTCACAGTCTAAAACCCAAAGATATTCCATTTGAGAAGCTGAAAACATCAGATATTTGGCATTTTGGCTTAGAAGTTGACTTAAATGATACGTCGATTATCAAAATGGAATCATTTTCTTTCAACTGGCTAATCATTACAGGTCTAGACATATATTTAACTAAATCTAATCCATGAAATGGCTTTGATTCGTGTGCTACGTTCTCATTGCTGGGTTTTTCAGTTGATGTGGCTCATGCTAACTAAGCCAGCCCTCTTGTTCAATCCCAAACCGACCGGAAATGTAAAGCGCATCACTTTTTGTCTGGAGTCAGATTTTTCTATAATGGAAACTATAACTATAATGGACAATATTTCATGTCCCGAGAACGAGGGCTGAGAAAATATTCCAATCAATCATTTCTCTGCAGTGTGACTTCTCATTTGTGTTTGTGTAGAATAATATAGGCAAGTGTGCGATTTGCTGTTGCTTTGCATATCCATGCTGCGTGTGTGTGTGTGTGTGTGTGTGTGTGTGTGTACTTTCCGTGTTGTGACTGTATGTTCGTGAGCATGTACTCTGGTGTGTGTGTGTGTGTGTGGTTGCTGGTATGCGTCATAGTTAGCTGCTGTGGGACCAGAGTCTGACTCATCCACTGTTACCGGGTGAACAGACGCTGTGGCGGAGGAGTTACCTGAAATCGGTCTGTTTATGTGGGAAAGAGAGTTTGAGAGGGACAAAACGTAGACATCTGAAACGCAGTTGCAAGACGCAAAATAATGAGGGATGGATGGTGGAGGGTCGTTAGCAGTCGAGCATCTGTGCATTTAGAGAAATGCCAGTAAATATTCCAGAATGGTCGTGGAGTGAACTGGATCCAAAGATGCGATTTTATATTCAAACTGCAGCGATGCCAGCAGTGGTGGAACATTGGGTTCAATTAATCAACATGACAAAAAGTCCCTCCATTATCTTCATCAATACGATGAAGTTAATGTGTGCTTGTAATTTCCTGCAGGCCGTCACAAATGATCCAGGACTTTAACACGACTGTCCAACTAATCATTCATTCTGAGGTTGTTGAAGAAATCGAGTTACTGTAAGAGCTTCAATCAAACTATTACCTACAGCTCTGGAAAAAAAATTAAAAGACCACTGTAAAAGTATCGGTTCTCTGGTTTAGTTTTTGAGTAAAATGAACTTTGGAAAATTTGGAGTGGTCTCTTAATTTTTTCCAGAGCTATATATATCTGCTTATGCACAGTAACAAAGTAATAGCCTGCGCCTGAACATACTGAAAGAGGCAGAGACATAAATAAGACAGGGGAGGAAGTGTGAAACAAGCTGATGACTCAAACCTTTTTGCACTTGTGTGTTTCAGTTAAATGTGATTTGCTGCTTCCTCACTTTGAGGTTAGTTACCGGTTTGACTGCACAGGAAGGGGAAATGAAAAGAGGTTGAGGACAAGCGTCACTGTACATCTGTTGTGTTTAAAATACTTGGTGGCTGTAAATAAAGAAAAATAAAAATAAAAATTCAATTACATTTAGGGTTACAGTTTAAGGTTCAAGGTGTCCACACAGAAAGACTGTTACAGATGAAGAAAGAGCTTCAGTCCAGCATTCATTTTTGTTTTTGTTCGGCTTTGCAAGCATCAGGATCTGCTGGAAATTATCCATCAGCATCTCCTTCCTTTGCGTTTAACGTGAGCCGAGATTTACACGTGATGTGTCAGTGCTATTAGGCTGTTTGTTGCCCCCCAATGGGTCCCTGTTCACCTTAAAAAGCTCGTCCTGAAATTAACTGCTGCAACATGCAACGAGCCATTTGCCTAAAGATAAAATAAATAGGAAAACATTCAGTTCAGTTCACTTTCATTGTCCATGAAACCTCCACGAAAAAATTGATTATAGCAACAAATCAAAACAGGACTAAGAGTCTACAGCTAGCTAGCAGCTCTGCAAGGCTAATGTCAACATGCTCACACCGACAATACTAACATGCTGATGTGTAGCAGGTATAATGTTTACCATGTTCTTAGTTTAGTGTGTTAGCATGCTAACATTTGCTAAGTACAGCTGAGGCCGATGGGAATTGTCATTTGTTTTGCAGGCATTTGGTCATAAACCAAAGTATTGGACCTTTAGGTGGCGCTAGGAGATAAATTATGGGATCACCGAAGTCATCGTGAGGGGGGCCATGGTTATCTGTACCAAATATCATGGCAATCCATCCAACAGTTGTTGAGATATTTCATTCAAAACCAAAAACGTGAACCTTATAGTAGTTCTAGAGGAAAAAAATCAGAGGGTCACCGAAATCATCAGCATTTGGTGCCAATCCATTCTGTAGATGTCGACATATTTTAATGGATAAGTGAAAACTTTGACCAATCGCGCTGTCAAATCCACGGCAATCCATCCAATAATGATATATTTTGGAGTTTCCTATAAACTGAAATAGATTTGTTGTCCATGGAAACCTCTGACCTCTGACCCCCTCTCTCCTCAGATTCAGTGCGGGACTCCAGTGGGCGAGTGCTGGTCCATTGTCAAGCAGGCATCTCCCGCTCCGCCACCATCTGCCTGGCCTACCTGATGAAGAGGAAGCGGGTGCGCCTGGACGAAGCCTTCGAGTTTGTGCGCCGGCGTCGCAGCATCATCTCCCCCAACTTCAGCTTCATGGGGCAGCTGCTGCAGTTCGAGTCGCAGCTGCTCGCCACCTCGTGCGCCGCCGAAGCTGCCGCCACAGCGAGCCCACTGCTCGGGCCCAAGTCTTCGACGACCGCCACCTCAACAACAGCCACGCCCACCTCTCCGTTCATTTTCAACTTCCCGGTTTCGGTGGTGAATCCCGCCTACCTGCACCACAGCCAGATCACGACCTCCCCCGGCTGCTGATGGATAGCCAATCCCACTGACTGCGCTGTCATTGGCTGGACGGTATGAACATGCTTCCAGGGTTGGGGGGGGGAGGGGGGGGGGGGGGGTGATGAGAAGCGTCACGGTGCCTGATTCAAAACTGACTGAGAAACAAAACAACAGAAAAACCCCACTTTTTAAAGTTCAGAAACCAGCCAGCGCTCCTTCCATTTTCACACGAGATTTATTCAAATTGACCAAAAATGAACCGGCTTTCAAAACTTGTTTCAATTAATGACTTCTGACGGAGTGTTGGACTGACGTCTACTGAAGACACACCCTCATACGACACCAACAACATGCACAGAGGCACGCTGACACACACACACTGACACAGCGAACACTCTCTCTGCCTCACACACACATTCACGACTACCAACTGAAGAAGCTCAGTATGAAGACAGGGTCTGTTGCTATGGAGACAACAGGTCTTTAGGAGAGGAGATGGACACAGGAAGGAAGGAGGAATTTTAAGCACTTGCTCTTCCCCCTTTGGGTGTTCCTCCTGTTGCCAGACAAAAGAGATGGATGGAAAAAAGAGGGGAGGAGACGGTGATAGAAAGCAGGAGCCTCTTCAGTGACAGGTGCTCTGCCGGCGATTCGACCGGAGCTTCCTGTCTTTCATACGTCCTGTCCTGCCCCCCCCCCCCTTCCTCTCCTCTCATCTCCTTTTCATCCTTTTATATTCCTTCCCTCCTCCTCCTCCTCCTCCTCCTCTCATCTCTGCCTCTCATCTTCACCCCGTCCACCCCCTCTCCTCTGCTCCTCATCTCCTCACTGAAGAGGCTGAATAAATAAAATAAGATGCCAAATAAAGACCAG
>JAVQJF010053921.1:0-10852 GCA_036023855.1 Gadopsis marmoratus | reverse complement strand
GGTCTGTAGATATAGAGTTGGCTTGAACTTGCTCTATATTTACAAGTGCTATGAGATAACTTTGTTATGATATAGCGCTATATAAATAAAATTTGATTTGATTTGATTTGATTTGATCATAGTCAGCTTTATAGTTGGTCGTATTGGATTGGGGGGGGCTTCATTTTAACCCTGCATCTTGGATTTGAACTTGATCTACAGTTTAACCCTTTATTTAATTTCAAGTGTAAATGCACAAACAGAACCATTAATGCACAAGCAGAAATAAAAATGTTTCTGTTCTCTACTCAGCCTTATTTGCGGACACGACTTGTCCCCCTCTTGCAGCACGAAAACATCATGCATCTACACAGAGTCGACTCTGTTAGGCTACAAATGTCCTATTTGCAATGGACCAGAATTACCTGGGGACCTCGTGTGATTTGAAGCCCCAAGAGGGATTATCTCCAGATTTAAGAGAAATGGAGAAACCAAGAGAAAAACAAAAAGGAACAACCAAGGGATTCCTACAAAATACAAATTCTCTGAGGGCCAAATTACTAAGAAAATGTTGACGCACAATCGTGTTGTGCGAGTGAAGGGGAGCTCATAAGCGTAGTTCAGAGGTGGGATTTCTAGGGGATCACTAAGCTCAGAAAACAAATATTAACTTTGGGCAACTCCACCTGAGAAACTGTTACTATTACTCAAAATATGACTAAACACATTCACAGTAAACAAGCGCGAGATGTTTACCGTCACTGTTCAGTTGCATCCTCTAGTCATGTCTCAACAGCTGTCCACTATTCGTTTGTGATTTTGTTGTTCCCCATTTGCTTAATTTTTGTTTCTTATAATCAGTTTATAGTTATATACAGGCTTATGTTTAATGCATGTTTCTTTTCCCACTACAATCTTCCATGTGGCTCTTGTAGTAATATCCCATCCCAAAACTCACAGTATCAAATAGCTAAATCCAGCAGAATACAGAATCAACCTCTGTTTACACGTCTCCTCCTATTATTTGCATGTTCGTCCCTTTTTTAAATGCACATGCGATGAGGAGAGAGGCAAAGGAACTGTGACTCCAGCCTGGTGCTGCTGTGGCCTGAACGTCCTGTTTAGGGAAATAGGGAAATATATATTAGGAACAAACCTCCATTATGAGTGTAGCTTTAGGACACGAGCTAACTCACTGGGATACGGTCGTCGGCCACTCACCACTTAACACCATGACAGACAGGCAGACAGAGACTTTTACTCAGCGTATTTTGATAAAGATGGCTGACTGTGAGAGGAGCTCATGAATATTGCATGGATTCTATGACTACATTAAGTGTGATATATGCAACTATGGGCCAGCCAGCATGAAATGATGATGTTTAATGTGGCTTTAAAAGCTTATTTATCATGTTAACACCAGGGCGGGCTGTGTATATGGTAGGGCTGTTTAGTAGGTATTTATATATGATTCAATATATATGTAAAAAATAGTCTGCTTGGAATAATAATTGAGTAAATAATTGTGTAATTAGTGTGATGTGGAAAGTTGAAGTCACACTTGCAGACACTGAGAATGGACTTCACGGTGATGCAGGAAACACCTGTTGTCCAGCAGTTCAACTTAAGAAGTAGATGTAATTTCAAAGAATTTAACAAGATAATTGAACTTTAACTACACTTTAAAACACATGATTGAGTGGAGGGGTGCTTTGATGTCGATGAAATATGTAAAATAGAGAGTGAAGATATGCATGGCTTCAGTTATTACTCATAACAAACCATGGATCTATATCTAATATGCATAGTACATTTAAATGCACACCCTGAGCCATTTGGAAACGGTTGATGTGTTCAGCTCATCCACACAGCAGCTCAGTGAGTGAGCAAAAACAAAACAAAAACAACTGAACTGTACAAACCGAGTAATTAAAGTTAATTTCATGCATCTGCAGTTTGTGATCCAGCAGACACCGAGGCATTAATCATAATTAGTTGAGATGCTCAGATGCCCTCCAGACCCATCAATCAGCAGTCCACCTCTGGCCCCGACGCCGAGCTGCAGAGTGTCGTCTGCACTGCTGAGCAGGTCAGGAGCTGTCAGCAGTCTAATGCCACCAGCGGGAAGAAAGGGGCAGCAAGGACTGTCACTAACCTTTCCCACCCAGGCAACCACCTGTTTGAAAAACCTTCATCTGGGAGACAGGACCCGCCCGGAAAGACCAAGGCCACCTGTCTCTCTCAGAAGCTTCCTGCCAAGAGCTGCCACCTAACTGACACCCAGACCTCTGAGGATTCCCCCAGTGCAAGCCAACACATCCCTGCCAGTTAGCCTCGACACGGCCACAGCTTATCACATGCCATAAATTAATTCATTACATTACAAAATCTTCACAAGACGGCGTAGCATTCATCTCCAGCTGAAGACACCGCTGATGAAGCAGGCTTGTAGCCACATTATACTTTTTGTGCTGTAAAGAACACAAATATAATGATGCGGGTTGTTTCTCAGTTGCACACGTACATTTGAGTATTCTGTACCTCTCCTAATGAAATCCATTACCAGAATGATACAGTGAAAATCTGTTTCCAATAAAAACATTAATTTCCTTGTGGGTTCTGTCATTCTACAGAACTACAAGTGCAGTGTACAGTACGTTCCCTTGGTCTGCTGCGTACAGCTTTAAAATGCTGAAATAAGTAATTGCACAAATTAGCAACCATTTTGTCTGATTAACCAGGAAGTAATCAGTGCTCAGCATAATGCCAACAACATATCATAACCTTGGGAAAAGTGGGACAGCTTCCAAGTTAGCAAGACAAAACACATATTTAACCCACCATTTCTAACATTACAGTGAAAACAGGAGCCTGAGAAAGAACAGGGAGAAACAGGATGGATATCAAGGAAAACAATATAATCTGTCCCAATCAATCCCACTTACTGTGAATTCATCCACACGTCACATCACATACAGAATGAACACTGGCTCGAGGCTAGATTTCAACAAACAATGCGTTCCTTCTTTATCTTCCTAAATTAAATTGGATTGAATTTTCTCAGTTCCTCTCTTTTCTCTAAACTGCATCCTCCTCTGCTTCACAGCCAGCTTCTGTAATACTCATTTAATTTGAATTCATGGAGTAGAAATAATCACACATAAGTTATATTGTTTTTCATACACAAATCTTTTTCTATTTCGACAATGACACCTTCCTAGTTTATGTACACATTCTCATTTTTGCCATTGCAACAAAATTTTTAAGAAAGCACAAAGGAACCGTAGGGACCACGCATACTGATTTGATCTTGCTTCACCTGAAGAGTTGAGCACATTTCACAATAAAAGAGTTGAGCTGTAACTCAACAGAGAGTTCTGCTGGTGGATTTGATACCTGCTGAGGCCAATCCCAGGGTTTTATTCCATGCCCCAGATCGAGTTTCTTGCCGACATTAAAGCTGCCATTGAAGAGAAAACTGACTTTCTACTGTGTCACATCCCCTGAAGCTGCAGTGCTCGGTTTAGTTTCCACTCTTGGTCCTTCTCCGTCCCTCCTTGCTGCCATGCATCAATTTTGGAACTGTCACACTTGTACTGAATGTCTCACTGCCAACTGTTGCAGCCCGCTAGTTCCTATCTGCTTCCTGTTTTTATTTTGAAGGACTATTCAGTTCACTATGTTATGATTTACTTCCTGTCTTTGTTCTTTTCCTGCCAGCTTAGATTAGGTTCACCTGTGTTCCAGCGCTCACCTACCCCCTCGTCCCTGCCCCTTAGTCCCTTTCCTACATATACACCGGTTCCTTTCCTTTGTCGAGTCTGCATGTTTCCTAAAGATGTATTTGTTGACTTGATTGGGTTTTTCTTACGCGCCACTGTTTATCAGAGGATCTCTTATAATCATGTTGCTGCACCAGTAATTCATATTGTTTGTCCAAATGGCATTTTTATTTAAAATCAATGCTTTAAAAAAAAAATAAATAAATCACTCAGTGGAACATTCTATTGCATACCATGAACTTTAGTGGAACATTATTGGATACAAGAATAATCTTCAGTGCTCCATCCACAGTAACTAATAGAAGTATCAGTTCTGTTTGCAACCACGATTAGTAACATTTTACATATTCAAGAGAAGGCAATAATATCCTGGTTCCACACTCCTTAATTGCCCATCTTTCAGATATTGTGAACTTCTGAAGTGCAGGACATTTTTGTTTAGATTTAATTGTCCTCAGGGAATGTTTGGATTGAGTTTCCCTATGAATTGATGCACATCAGCGTTCAGGTTTTTTTTTCATGGGTCTACATTGGATCAGATGCTGCTAACGACATGTTGCTTTGAGCAGCATGAGAAATACAGAACTAAATCTTCACGGACAAGACACATGTAGCTTGTGTGTCGACTAAAAGCTGTTGGAGGTGGTTAGAGCAAAATAACCATCCCTTCCTAAACTTTCACAAGCAAAAAAAACCCATTTCATAACATTTAATATCAGAGATCCTCAGTGATTCATCAGGCCTTCATTCAAACCGTTTGTTCTTTGAAATTGTAACGTTTTCATCAATTCACCTACAGCTGAAAAAAGAACCGAATCACATGAACGGAGGAGCCAACTCGTTTCTCTTCTCCAGGCAGACATTACACTCTCTGGAGGAAATCATTCTGAAATCTTCAGCAAAGAAGACGGATGTATAAGGCAAAGAGATGAGCAGGGTGTACAGGTATCTATGGATTCCAGGAGAACGGTCTCAGCCCAGTCATTATTCTTATAGGCAGGCGGTAAAAAAAAAGCTGTGTGTGTGTTATGTTTTTCACCTGTCTGTCTACGTGCCTGCTTTTTTTTTGTTGGTATGTTTGCTATCAATCATCCCAGTTTGCCACTTCTCCAGGTATTTCATTTATACAAGTGGCTCAGTGTTTGACAGCACAATCTGTAATAAATCAGTTCCAGTTGGCTGCTGTTTTTTCATCTGTCTCTTTGAGTCAATCGCAGGATTCAGCCGTATTCTCCTGTTTGTTGGCAAGCGATTCAGAGGCCTTCTGTGTCGTATACTGGGCTCCACAGATTTCCAATGTAACGCGTTTTTCTGCTAATGCAGAAAATGAACACCAGGAACATGTCTGCTGAGCCGCAAGTTACAGCAACCTGCTCCAAATTTCCAAAGTTGAAAAGCTTCTGCACACAGTGGCTTAAAACTTCACACAAATCTGGACAAAACCGCAAAATTTGTTGAAACTGCGAGTTGGTAACCTTATTTTGAAAAAGGTTTTTGTCGGGTATCACCTGTTAACTTCAACACCTGCTCACGCCTGAACAGAATTATCAGCGCTTGAAGGCCTGCATCTTGTTTGTATAAAGCAAATTTTCTTTAATTTATTAAGAAATATCAGCTTTTGCACAAACTCTTTCCACGTCTTTTAATTTGGAATGTGCAATCCACTATGCCCTGCAGTGCTCGTCACCACTACCTCTACTGTTGGCTAAGGGAGGGTGTAGACAATCATGTGTTTAATTGCCAAATGTATTCAGAGTCAAATGTTTTGGAATTGGTCCAGTAAATCGCCTCCCCCGGCAGCCACAGATAGGCTGCAACGGCTGCAACGTAAACCTTGCGGGCAACAGCATCTGTCATCCACTAAAAGTGCTCGTTTTTGCCACTGACAGGGTCTGGTTGTTGTTCCGAGCGTCCGACATCATTAAAAAGAGATCCTTTTTGTTTGACCAGAAGCAGAAGTGCTGACAGGTTGAGTTGTTGCAGGAAGGTGACGGTGGAATCGTTAATCCGAGTTGGAGAGAGGAGTTTGTTGTTTGGAGCACAGAACGTGCAGCGTAGTCTGTTCAAGTCTGTTAGGAAAAACAGTCAGAGCCTGTCAATGACAACGCTGGTGCTTTTAGTAGACACACTTTTTATGGGAGCAGTTGCCCACAAGGATTAATTGCAGCCATTGTAGCCCGTTCTGAGACGACCCACTGGACCAGTTCCAAAACCCTTGGTACCTATTAATCATTTAGACCCCAAAATATGTACAAGAATAGAGCCCAGGTTTAAAAATGTCAGGATTGCCCTTTTAATGAGGCAGAATCCGAAATGATCATGAAACCTGTTCATTAAACATAACATGCAATACTTTGCTCAGAAGTTACATTACAATATCTCACTGAAAGCATTATTACAATCATAGTTCTATTAGTTATATTGTACTGTCGACACCTTACTTTAAACTACACAAAACGTATACAGTCTTTTTGTTGCTGCCCTGCTGCATGGGTGGAGTCGGTGCTACCTGTTCCCAGCTAAATTATGCTGCATGGGTGGAGTCGGTGCTACCTGTTCCACGCTAAATTATGCTGCATGGGTGGAGTCGGTGCTACCTGTTCCCAGCTAAATGCTGCATGGGTGGAGTAGATGCTACCTGTTCCCAGCTAAATGCTGCATGGGTGGAGGGTGGAATCGGTGCTACCTGTTCCCAGCTAGTGAACGGTGTGAATAACTGTGGTGTCTCCATGTATCAGCAAGTTAAATCGAACACTTTATAATTCCATTGTTAACTGAATTTCACGGTTACACCTTGAGGGTAACCTGACAGCTCATCTTAGGTCCTGTTCCACAGCACACAAACCCGCAAATCATCTCTCTGTCCAAGCCCAAACACCTCCACCTGAGGCTTCTGATCAGCCTTTTCTCACACTCTCGACACACTCACGGGTTATTCCCATCCCAATCTCACCTTGAGCCCCCATCCTCAGTGCAGTCCAGCCACTCTGCAGGGAGTCATCCCTACAGTCCTCATTGCTAAACCTTCTTCTCTCTGTAGCCACAAAACAATCTTTTCCATTGACCCATGTCATCACAGGTCACGCACAGAGAAGATGGTACAAGAAGTGTTTTTTATTTGTCCCTGGACATTGGAACTTGAAGTGTTTGTTCTTTGCAGTTTTACAAAAGCTGTAGTTATCCCCCATTTTAGTTTGCCTGTACCAAATTACCTTTAACAGAGCCTCCCTGGGGTTACCTGAGAAGGGAAAAAGAGCCATGGAGTGAAAAGACCAGTTAAAACATTACACAATGAAACCTGTGAAACGTCCGATGCAAAACACAATACAGCATTAAATCTACCCTTAAATCTAGATAACAATGCAGTTGCCCTCGGAATGCTGCCATTCCTTGTTCTTTGAAGAACAAAGTCGTCTCCAAATGAAACAGCCCTTTTCTCTGCTGAGTCCAGGGGAAGCTGAAGATCCCAGATGTTGGAAGGGGCAACGTGATAAAAGTGAAGTTTGAGCTAACGTCACCATCCCAGCATCTCTCTGAAATGATTCATTAAAGTTGAACTGAAGATGGTGAATATTGTATCTTGCTTTGTGTCCTGAGACAGGCAGAGACAAACCCTGTGCATGTCAAGCTGCAGCAGTCAAGACAAGAAACAAGTTCCTGTTTTATGAGTCGAAGCTTTTTACATTGCTCAGCATACAATTGTTTGTTTTCAACATCACATTTGATTGCTTTCATCATTTTCATGCATTTTGATTATTCTCACTTTGTTCATTCAGCAGTCGGTTCAAAGAGTTACTGTGGTCTCATCGATGTTTTCATGTAAGTTTATATGCATTTATGTTTAGCTTATTTTACATTACATGTTTTAAGAGTAAATGTTTTACTCTGGTTTCATAGTTTGCATTTAGTCATTTTAGATTATACTTTACTCTTTATTTAAACAGTTTGTATTTTGACAGTATTTTCTTTAAATGTGTACTCATTTTTACTCTTGGCTGTTTTTAGGATTAGGTTCTTTTTGGAGTAAGCATTTTATAATTTACCTTTTTTATACATCTACAGTATACTTTAAGTTTTGCCAGATAGGGAGTAAGAAAGTTGGGTGTGATTTTTTTGGAAGAGGAGGAGCTGAGCATCAAGTGATGTGAGGAGTGTGACAGGGTGTGATGTGTATAAAAAGTAACAGAGCAGATTTTATAGCTTCCTCTTTGGCTTCTTTATTGCTCCATAGGGTTGATAGTGAGGTTTGATCAATTCGTGACTCCGTATGATTCAGACCAGTTTGTTCATCTTCAAATAAAGTTAAACTTCTTCTAAAGTCTCCGCTCTCAGCCACTGCTTGGTCCTCCTCGTCATCAGGTGACCCCCCCCCTCCACATGATGGCTAGAGATGAACCCTGAGTAGGTCTGGTTTGGAAAGAGACATCCCAGACTCTAGTCTAGGGGCTCTGTTTCTGGGGGTACGCTAGGAAAGGACAGCGGGTGGCGACAGTGAGGCCTCTCCCTGCCAGAGGGTGCAGGAGGGAAGTCAACCTTTCTACCTGCCGCCTAATGTTCAGGTGAGGGAGGGGAGGTGAAGCTGCCGCACCTACAAGGTAAATGGCCTTCAGGTTCAGCTGAAGCTGATCTGATCACGGCAGGCTCAGTCACACCTGCAACAAGAGTCTCAACTAAAAAAAGACACAGACAGCTAAAAAGAAAACACTGTCAACTCGAGGGCGATGACCTCCGCGTCATCTTCAGACTGTGGCATGACGTCACCTGCTGAGCTGGTATAACAGCATAAGACTGAGCTGCTGCCAGTTCACTTTGGCAACAGGTGGAATCTGCTGTTCTCTTTACCAGGTTTGAAGTCGAGCCGTCGCAACATGTCAGACTCCGGCAGAACTGCTGAAGACGTGAGGACGGTCATGAAGTCTCGCTGGGAGTGTGATCCAGAGGAATTGCCGGCATTCTATGATAGATGGGCAGGAAACTATGAGAAGGTCAGTGACGTCTCAGCGTTACCCAAAAGTAAAATCCTGTTGCCTTTTCGTTTCTCTTTTCACACTTTTAGAGCGTGTTGCTTTTGGACAATAGACATTAGCTGTGCACAAATTAATCCCCACAGAAACTGAACTATTTCAAATACCCCCCCGCTCCACTAGCACTCTACCACATTGGCTAATATTCATCAATACAGTCTTTTTACATTGTTAACATTCTTTCATCAAGCCTTCATACTGTTGTCTTGGCACTGCCTGTTGATCCTCTTAAATGTTAAGCGAAACAAGATCTCTGTACTTGTATATGGATGAGTTTAGTGGGAAAGCAGGTTATACTGTATGCATAATACCCGGTCAGTGGAATAACTTCTATCATGGGCACTTGCCAACAAATGTTAGTCGATAGTTCCAGTGGCTGCATATTGCTCTTTTCCACTCCGAGTGGATCTCTGCTCTCCCCCCTTCTCATCCCATTTTACACAGATGGGCGCAAACGAGTAAAACACACTTGCTCTCTCTCTAATTCTGTCTCCTTCACAGTCTTACCTATAAGAAAAATGTAAGTGAAACACATATTTCACATTACTGCTGACTGAAGCATACGATGGGGTTTAGGTATTTGTGCACTTCATGTCTTCAACAGGATCTCAACATCATGGAATACCAAGGACCAAATCTGGTTGCAGATTTTATTTCTGCCAACTTCAGTGGGAGTCGAGAGAAGGCCCAGATTTTAGATGTTGCCTGTGGGCCTGGACAGTTAGCTAAAGTGGTAAGGCTGCATGCACACAAAAGGAAAAAAGAAACCTCTACCGCTGTTCTTTAAACAGGTCAACTGCTGATAATCGTCAACACCAAGTGTCTACAATGTTAAAGTGAAAATGACAGCTTACACACCACAGTTTCTCTGCTGTGCATAGATGCGTGATCTTGGCTTCAGACACTTTGTGGGAGTCGACTGCAGTAAATGCATGCTGGAGGAAGCCGCAAAGTCTGGCTTCTATGACGACCTCAGACTGGCCAAACTGGGACCTGAACCGCTGCCTGCAGAAGCTGGTAAAGTACAATATATACAGTCATATCAGCTAACTGAGAGCCACTCATCTTAAAACGTCAGTGACTGCCCAGTGTTTTATTTTTTTCAGCAAACATACATTTGCGGTTGTCTTTCCCATGCTCTACTCCCTTCTCTTATCTCTTGTAATTGTTGCCTCCCTCCCTCAACCTCTCCTGCTCCATCAGGTACATTTGATGTGGTGGCGATGGTCGGTGCTCTGCAACCTCACATTGTACCATTCAGCGTTTTTAAGGAGCTGTGCAACGCCACTAAACCAGGTAACCAACTATGGCTCCCATCAGGCTTTGTGTTTCTGTACAGTTTTGAATGTAATGGACATTTTTAAACGACATTTTTGTATGTGTTCAAGTTATTTTAAAATGTATTTCATGGGATTTCTATTAACAGAACTTGATATGGCCGCCACATAAAGTTACACAAATTGCAAAGTCCACTAAAACAAACAGTTGTATTGATTTTCATGTCTTGTCCTCCAGGTGGCTTGATTTGCCTGACAAAGACTCAACACAGAACTGATTCTGAAGACTTAACCGTTGCTGTGGAGAGAGAGCTGCAGATCCTGGAGGAGGAGGGACTGTGGATTCGAGCAGGAGTCAGGACGTCTGACAGATACATGAAGGACACAAGCACAATAGCCCACGAAGCTGTGCAGGATGAGCAATATATCAGTGGAACTCTGTACTTGCTCAGGAAACCCCTCATGTGATTCTGCATCATGAGAATCCATCACAATCACAGGTCCAGATTAAATTTCTAGTCCCACAGAAATCAATAACTCAGAAGTGGTAGAAAGGTTGAAACAATGAAGCTATCGTTGTGCACATCTTAAATCCTGCAACTTTGATGTGACAGACAAGTGTGTTGTGCTCTATGAAATAAATGTCATTGAATGATACAAATAAGACACTGTTCTTTTCACCACAAAAACATGCTGCATGCCAGAAACAGACACCTCCCACAGTTCATTCTTACTGATCTGAGCCAGTGTCCCAGCCTCTGATACTGAGGACAACACACCAGAGGACGCT
>JAVQJF010053909.1:0-126772 GCA_036023855.1 Gadopsis marmoratus | reverse complement strand
ACACACACACACACCGTTATAGAGAGACACACACACACACACACACACACACACACACACACACACACACACACACACACACACACACACACACATCATCGAGACAGCCCAAAGGACCCCCAGCCAGAGACCCAGGCACATTCCCACCAGTCTCCGAGCCTGTGAATCACCATGGAGCAGCAACGGTCTTACCATGCACATTATCGTAAGAGGTGACTACATGGTTTTTTAGAGATAATTTTTTTTCCCAGCCTGATAATCACAGCAGTGTCCGGTGTTCTGTTTGTGTATGTGATTCTCTCCGTGACTTGCTTTTATTTTCTTCTCGCTCCCTCTCTCTCTCACGTCCCCCCTCCCTTTTTCTCTGCCACCCTCTGTGTCTCTGTGTCTCACTGTCTCCAGTCTGACGGTATGGCCTCTGTGCAAAACAGGAGACGACTTGGTATTTGGTGATGTGGTGCATGCAAATGATCTCTCTGTCAAGGCTGCTTATTCTAATATGACAGCGTAGTGAGTTATCTGGTCCGCTCTATATTGGCAACCAGATCTGCAGCTGCCAGCTAGAGGGTAGAGGAGCTCAAATGTTTGTGTGTGTGTGTGTGTGTGTGTGTGTGTGTGTGTGTGTGTGTGTGTGTGTATGTGTATGTGTGTGCACGCGCGTCTGTGTCATCAAGCTAGACAGTCCGAGACAGAGAATAGATGAAGACATGCAAGAGAGAGAAGCCAGCCAAGACAGGGATCATATAAGCAAGAGATGGGAAGGTGGCTATGAACGTGTGTGAGAAAGTGGCTTCCCAGCCCTGTCCCCTCCTCTTCAGCAAGCCCCCCGCCCGTCCTACTCCTCCTGTGTTAGTGCTGTTTAGTAGAGCTGTCTCTTTCAAGAACGCCATTGAGACATGAATAAAGAGAAAATGAGGAAAAAAATGTTTTGGCGAGAATGGGATGTCACAGCAGATAAGCATCACAAGCTGCTCCATATTTATTATGTGCAACAATTTGACTAACCAGAGAATTTAGATTAATAACATTCGGCCCCGGGAAGTAATTTCCTTTTTGTGAAAGTGATTTACATGGCGCATCGCTAAGAGAACAGCTCTCGCAGGCCTTTTTGTTGTGTCAGCTAAAAATAATGACATTTAAAGTACCAACCAAGGTTAATAGGCTTCCTCTATGGTTATGAACTTTTTGCGCCTGCCCCTCCTTTTGTTCTCCCTACGAATCGACCCACTGCTTTTATAGTTTCGACATCCACACTCACAGTAAACCACCTACCTACTCAGTGCCACCACCTCCCTCGGACACCTTCTTACCCAGACCCACCCCTTATGCAGAGAGATGCTCCTGCCAATAGTCAGGGAGTTACTATTATTACCATACGGTTGCAGCTTAGCTTTGCAGTCAAAATTGGGAGAATTTTTGGACCAGTACCTGAAATATTGGTGAAATTACCATGCCACGGTCCAGTTGAGCAAGTAATTACACATTCTCTGGGAAAATAACCTCAAAAATAAATGTTTCTATAAGCAGCTGCCAATGTAATGTATTTAAACAACACCTTTTCATGGTAAAACACAACTTTGCCAGAGGAGTGGTGGAGGTGTTTGACGTGAGAATGTGAGAGCTCTGCTGTACCTTACGGAGGCTCACCATCTCTCTGGCCTTTTCTGAGTCAGCCTACTCAAATCCGCCTCAAAGAATTGTATGGAACATACTGCACAGGTGGTACACTGTACAGTACATTATACTGTGTACTAACTCCTACATCACTTTAGGCTGTGTGTTTGTGATTGGGATGGGGTGGTGGGCGTTTAGGTGCTGGGGGGCTGCTTAACCTCTCTATCTCCAGCAGTGAAACTGCAGCTTAGGCTAGTCCGGCCCATCCCCACCCACTCCCATATTTTGGATAGATCTATTTTTGATGTCGGGTTCCTCCCCATGTCGGGCAGGTGTTTATAATGAGGTGCGCCCAGCATCCAAGGCAGTCTGTGGGAGGGTAGAGTTATTGATAAATCATTAACGTTGGTGGAGAAGGTGTGGAGGAGTTGTAGCTTGCTCTCCTCTAGAGAGCTGTCTTACTGCTGAATATTTCATCGGCACACAGATGTGCTGCTGTCTGTGTAACTGCTCAAGGCTCCTCAGCTCTCTGCCATTATGTAGCAGTGGATAGTATCCCCACACCTCATCCACTAGGCAAATCAAAACAGGTTTGATAAAGGAATTGCTGCACCCACTTTGTCCCAACAGCCACCTCTGCTATGCTCCGAAGCCCACCCACACTTTGCTAAAGTGTATGTAAAGACGGACATCTGCCTACAACACATGCCCCTTAGTAGGCAGAAACAGCAAACAAATCTGTGTCATAACAGAAAGAGGCGTATTGTGAGTTTTACCCAACCGTGGCGATGCGGCACTTCTAATGCTGCAATTCCATTAGACTTATCTCCAGTGGGGGAGACAGAGAAATGACTGCTGAGTCAGACCAGAAGGGGCCAGGGATTACTTATTCCCCATGTCATCTGTACAGAAGCGTGTAGTTCATGTGCTGTCCTTATCCCCTGCTTCCCCCTCACCCGTGCTTACTCTCCTGTGATGCCATCCTCAGCGCACCCATTTGTCTCGACTGTGAAACACTGCCACCTCCTGTCTGGGAGCCCTGGGGTGCCGGCAGGCATGGCCAAAGTGCGGGCAGCTTACAAGGAACGTGGGAGGAAGAAAAATGAAAGAGGGAGGAGTAGGATTGACAGAAAAGAGAGAGGGAGGTAAAGGGGGACGAGAGAGTAGTACAGGGGATACAGGGAGGAATATGGGGGAAAGAGGGAGAAAGAGAGAGAGTGAAAGAGATCTCAGAGCTCACCAAGCCCTGATCAAAGAGCCGTCTCCCTAATCCTCCAGCTTCAGCAGTCAGCCTGTCTCTGAGTATTTCCAGTTGCCGACAAAAAGGAAAAGAAAAACACTTGCGGCTAAACTGCCCTGAAGTGGTGCTATTTTTACTTTTTCAGGAAGGCAAAAAGTGGGACCCCCTGTTGGGAGTATGCACAAAGACTGGGAAAAATTAAAAGAACAAAGTACAGAAGAGTAGGAAGAGAGATGTATTCTTATCGAGCCATCCAGACAAGAGAAACAGTACTGCTTCTATGTCCAGCCATATGTTGTGCATATAAGTACATGTACGTGTATGTATTGACAAAACCTGATGTGTCCTCCCAAAGTTGGACATATTATAATTTATTACTGTTAAGCTTTGCCAAAACATAGATAATAGATAGATCATTATTGGACCAGCAAAAAACGCTGTTAGCGCTTACATGCAGCTTCAGTGGCTGCATTGTGTACCAGGTCCCTATTGTCAAAAATCCAATCTATTTGTGTTGCTATGTTTCAAATAGGTGTTGTAAACTAACACTAATATACAACAAGAACTAAACAATCTAAGTAGGAAGGGAACTTTTTGTATGGATTTTATTTGTACAGCTGTATCATGTAGCGCAGCTTCTCTTATAGCAGTGTTAACTTTACTGGCTACCCTTGGTGGACATGCTGACCTCTTTCTTGCAGACTGAAAATGGCAAAATACTTGACTGCAGTTATAGTCATTCTGTTTAAATCCTAAATCCAATGGGAATTAATTTTATATGACCCCTTAACCCCAAACATGGAATTCTGCTAGGTATCAATGAGAAACCTCAAGGCCGCTGTAACAACACAGAAGACAGTTATTAGGCCCATATGCATGAAGCCGAATTATAATGGCAAAGAGTTAATGGAAAAAAGACGAGAGCAGGATGAATGCATTCACAGATGGAAAAAATAGGGACTGGGTGGAAGGAAATAATGAATGAATTGAGGAAAGGTGCGAGGAATGGGCTGAACGGGAGGCTGTAAATCAAAGGAGGGAGTCAGGATGGAGGGAGAGAGGTGAGGTCAGTCAGTTGGAGAAAGAGAGGGAGGAGAGCTGGCCAGCAGCAGTGGAGGAGGAGGAGGATGAAAATGCGTGGTGAGGTAATGGCAGTGATGAATAGCCCGTGGCTGATCAGCAGAAGCCAGGTTGGTGTTTGAAGATTAGATTTTAATACAGTGCTTTGACTTCACTCTGCTTGCAAAATAATCACAGGGAAAAAATCAAATTAGGAATTATTTCATACAACACAAACTGATTATGCCAGTTTGCCCTTGATGATGAGAGCCTGCACAACCTGCCAGGTTTAGGTTCCACAGGCCTATGTTATAGTGGGAGGTAAGTGAATAATTCACAGTAATTTAAAAGCAAGTTAGACAGCATTTGTGAGTATTTCTCATAGCAAACATGGCCCTAAGCTGATTGCCAAATTGCTAGCGTGTATGACATCAAAGGCTTGTCCATCCCAGTATGTTGCCCGATTTATTGAGCAGTGTTTCTTAACACTGAGATGCATTAAATCCCACCTCTGTTCAAATTGATGGAAACATTTCAATATGACTGACAGCTCTCACCAGAGATGCACTTTTGATTTTGATATTCTAAGCTTTTTGTTGTCTAAGCTTTGTGTTTGCTGGACTTGGATTGTCTTTGTTTAGTGTTTTGGTTGCCGAGAAGTACAGATGAGCCATTAAACAACTTGTCAGCATGGCTTAAATCAGCTAACACAGAGGCCACACGGCGCTGGGCTGCAGTGTGCATGAGATGTTCATAAAACGTATTTTACTTCGTGTCCACTTTAGAACTGGGTTGTCCGTCATTTTACTTCTGTCTGGCCATATCTGCTGACATGCTTGAGATGTAAATGTAGTGACGTATTGATTAAGAGGCTTGGTTACTGAAGGTGTGTGACAAGCCTCAGCTCAGGTACAGTATGTATGTGCACCTTTTTTATGTACGTGTGTGTGTGTGTGTGTGTGTGCGCATGTGTGAGAACAATACTGGTCATAAGCAGAGAAGATTCAGTCTGTCTTGGTAACCATTCCGGTGGCCAGTGGGGGGGACTAAAATAGTACTCTGTCTGTTGCCAAGGTTACAACATTGACAACATGACGTGGCCATTCATTCTCAATACTGTATCTCCCTGGCCTTCTGTGAGAAAGTGGCTGCTAATCTTAGCCCTCAATCTACCCGCCTGTCAATGTGAAGAGGGAGGCAGCCGGGGTATGGGATGAAGGGAGTCGGGTCAGCTTCGTCCCTCACATTGCTCCATGTTCCACTCATCAACGACCCCTCCCCCCTCCGCTGCAACCCCACAGCTTTTCTCCAGACGGCCCGTGTTCCCTCAGCAGATAAAAGCCGTCGGTCCCCCTGCTCCTGCCAGTGTGTGATGGGTGAAAATCAGAGCTGTTTCTATGCAAACCCATGGGTCACTTTTCCTCTTCGCAGGTACGTGGTGGCTTGAGGAGGAGAGAAGGGTTGAATGGCAACCGGATGCTAGTCACAATAAAACTGTAATTGAAAGATATGTTATCGTGACTATTTCAAGCTGAGGAAAGTGGTATCAAAGAGACATTCCTGCTCAAAAAAAAAAGAGTTAAGAGTCTTTTAATTAAAAAACAGCGCTCAAAGGGGGCGACCAAAAGTTGAAACTGGAGGCATGTTGGGCATGAATAAGTTGTCCCCCTCCTTTGTGTGGTGACACTGACAAATAGAGCTCTGCGTGTGAAAAGGAGACTTATCTTTGATGGGTAATGAATTCAAAGTCATGGAGATGAACGTGCTCTTTGAGGTTCAGAGGGCTTTAGCTGAAGTCATACTATCTCACTCCGACAAATGCAAGCAGCACTGTCGCATGGTGCCATCCCCGCAATTTGATTCATCAAAAGGAGAGAGTGTGGTGTCTTTATGCACGACTGTACTGCTGTTGGTTCGGAGGTATTGTTATCGTGATAGCAGCACATTAGTGCATACGGGTCATGCTAGCTCACCTTCAGTATAGTCAAGTTGTGTAATAGCCTGTATAGCACACATATCAGTCCTGGATAGACGGATAATTGATTTTTACAGCAAACACATTGCTAAAGCAAAGCTACAGTACAGTAGGTATGCTGCTCTGATGTTGGTCCAAGGCAACAGTTGCCCTAGCTGAGGACGCCTGCAGGCTACCAGTGGCCAGACACATGGATATTTAACCAGTTCTTTGTGCTGAACCTTTGTGTTTTTATGACAGACACAGTTTTCAAGATGTGCACAAACCCATTTCTGCTCAATTGCTCCCAGCAGCGGCTCCAAATAGATTTAGCAATGATATGGTGAGAGGGGAGCTAGGGAGCAGGAGTGAGAGAGGCGAGAGAGAGACCTAGAGAACAATGAAAAGGCAGGAAGGGAGAGTGAAAAAGAGGAGAAGAAATAGTCTGAAAATGAGCCAGAATGGGATTTTTGCAGTTCAGTTAAGAAAGGCTTTGAATGTATTTGAATCACAGACTTGATCTGCCACCAGCCTATTTTTATTAGCTGCTTGACAGTGCAGCATAGTGTTGGGATTACAACCAGCGCCTGTGTTATTCAGGGTTCCTCACAGCTAAATTTGTATTTGAGCATTCCTAGCACGCCTCTGCCTCCTCCTAGCTCACACTTTAATGCCTTTCCAGTTTCCTTTTTGTTTTCAAACTACGTAATTTTAGTGTTGCGGGTCACATATTAGGAAACAAACATGGTAGCAATTAGGAATGCTTATCTTGTTCCCTTTCTTCTCCTCATTTTTAATGATTCCTCATCCTAATATCTTGAGAGAATGGAGCAGATATTCAAATGAGTTCTTTTATTATGGGAAATATTAAAGCTAGGCTTTGACATTGTTGAAATTCTTAATTGAAAAGAAATGTATCGTATCCTCTTGAGTGGTGTAAATCATATCCCTTCTCCTTCCCCTGTGCGCTAGTTTATGTTATCTGTGGCTAATTCATGCCACACTTAATTTGGCCTTGATTGTAAATGTCCGGGGTGAGATGAGAGTCTTGTCGCTTTTGTGCCTGTGCCTGAGTCGCACATGGTCTCACAGGATTGTGATGATTTTAAATTTCAACTGTGGTTCTCAAATGAGCATCTCTCTCATCGGATGAAAACCTCTTTATCGTTGTGACAGTTGTACCCATCTGCCTATTTCCCCTCTGAGTAGAATCACAGACAAGGAGTTTAGTGTTTACACCCAGAGTAAAACCTAAATATTTTACAGGAGGCAGAGATGTCTCCCCTCTACCATTGTTGTTGACAGAAGTTGTTTTGAGCAATTTTATTTTAAGCAGCCTTCATTACTGGCAAACATGGTGCAGACATGCGGTGGATTTGTTATAATTAAACCAGGGCTTGGCTTGGACTTGGAGAAAGATGCAATAAAGACGACAGTTTATTTAGGATAAACTCCCCAACTCCTAGGAGCTTCACAGGGGGAACCTCCACACTCTAAATCTAGTTGCACGAACATATGAGGGGATAAAGTGGCTCTATTAAATTTGTTGACTCGAAAGATCCTCTCTGAAGCTGCAGCATATTGCATTTGTTGGCTCTTCCATCCCTGCTAGCCTTCTCCACGGCTTCTAGGATTGAATCAGACAGTGCCCAGATCCTCACCATTGCATGGGATGAACACTATTGAATTGCTTGGCTTGTAGATCCACAATTCTAACTTCTTTAGACTATATTGAATTTACCATCCTGGGCAATCAATAATGCTAAGTTTTGCAGGCAGTATTGAACTCTATCCTCACACATCTACTCTGTGGTTGGTTTCTCTCCAATTGCTTTAGAATCTGCAGGCTGTCACGCACAAAAGAACTGATTCTGAATTGGATTTTTAAAACAAGGTTCATAAAGCCATGGGAATTGTCCAGACTGGGCCACATAGTAAAACAAAAGGAGTGTTCACCTGCCTAACATATATAACAGATAAATGTCAGAGAAAATGTGAGTAGAATCATGTTCCTGCTGAGGCAAGGAGTGTTGGTAGCATTATTTTCTTTAGGGTATGTTGCACTGCAGATATATAGAGAACATGAGCAAATTATCTACTGTGTCCATGTTTTATATGTTGAATTACTCATTTAATTTGGTAATCCAAATGGTTACCAGTGTCTAATGAGACATTGTCCGGAAGACCATTCTGTCGTCTGAAAGCCTGTCCATGATAGTAGTAGGCCTAGAGGGCAGCAGCATAGCTGTGCATTGCTGTGGCATTCAGTGAATTGCGATTCACCATTGGCCCCCTGGGTAATGAAAGGCCTAATAAATGAATCCATCAGAGTGTCTGTGTGTTGCTCTCTATGTGTATCTGGGATGCAGTTAGGCCCGGACGTGCCCAGTCTCCGGGCACACGGAGGAAAGGGATGCCATTGCTGGCAGGCCTGATGAATGGGTGGCACGCCGCACCATGACAAAGACGAATGTGACAGCCCCCGTCCCGCAAAAGGGGGGCGGTGCACAACTACGGAGGGGAGGTCACGTGATGCTGGCCACCTCCCCTTCCTAGTTACATCCCCTACTGGCTGAGCCCAAGACGGTGGAAGAACCAGAGAGGAATATCATATCATCCCAATGAGTGACAGCCTCCCTCCTGCTCCCCTTGTTTTCTTTCCATCAAACAGCATATAAAGCAATGCTACAGGCATGAAATCAAAAGAGGGGGGACAAACTATACAGTATGTTTATTTTCTCTGAAGTAAATGATGGGTTATAACAAACACTTCTTTAAACTGAGAGCAGTATTTATTAAATTCACTCGACAAAATAACAGGCTTAAACAAACACAAAGGAATTCATCAATAGATTTTCTTCGACCAGAATTGATGCGGTAATCTGTGCAAGCTGGTAAATAGTTGAAGGCCTGAAGCTCTATTTGGTTTACAACATTATTAGAGGTGGGAGGAAATTAAAGACTGCAGATCAATAGCAATATTTGTTTTATATTACTCAGGTGTCCTTTGATTGTCTGCATGAGTGAGCGACTGGAGTCTGATTTTGGTGACTGTCTCTATCAGATAACTACATACTATGGTCTATTAGGCAGATCGCTTACACTTAAGATGAAGATGCTCTTGTACTTGTCCAAGTGCCTGTCAGTAATCACTCCTGTTACAGGGCAGCTTATTATCATCAGAGTTGAATGTGGAGAGGGGTCTTTGTTCACTCAATTTAAATTTTAGTGATTGAGATAATGTGGTGTTCTACTCAGGTACAACTCTACATCAGATATTTTGAGCTATTACCCAAACCTGTCAGTGCAGACTGGGATTATGTTGCAGCGCAACGGAAGAAAACCCCCTTGACCTCACTTCCAAACTCCTCAATAGACAGAGTCATCTTCTCTGTGGCAAGGAGGGGAGGTGGGGGTCGGTTAACTATCCCCTCTAAGATGGGCCTTCGGTGAGAGGGAGAGAAGCACGGAGGGGTAAGTCAATGGGAAACTGAGATGATTAAGAGGCTTTCACTGTTAACAGAAAAGCGAGGATTGGTTTCTATTGCACCCTCTTCTTTTCATGGCCTAGTCTAGTGGACAGACTGGTGCTGTAGTCTGAACAGAGCCGAGACTTGCCTATTAATAGACTATTGAGTGCTATTGATCCTTGGCTCGTGTGACACATAAGATACAATGAGCCATAGATCCCAGTAAAGAGCCATGTCTTTCTTTTCACTTTACCACAATTGCATATGATTATAGGAGTCTGAAGATCAGTCAGCGAGGCCTGTCTCTGTAACGAAGGCCAGAAGTGCGATGGTACCCTGAGTAAAAACCGACTGCAATTTGGAAACTTTTGTCATAAACACAAAAGCTCTTGAACAAAATGACCACAATGGAGACTTGGCTTTGCCTAGACTGAACACGGCCCGTCCATAATTTAAGGGATGGTTTTTTGCGTAAACTACCCAAACATGGATATGTTTCAAAAAGTGAAGATGCTTTCTCTTTGCAACCAAGGTGAGAATAACTCCAAAAAGCTGCTATACAATTACGGATAAATTAGAGGGATAATGACGAGAGGGAATGGTGGTTATATCAATAACCCCTCTAATGGTCAATTCCAGAATGCTGTCTGCTGTGTGCTAGATTTAGTGTAATGGATAAGGTGCCTGTTTAGCAGAGGCTTACTTGTCGCCAAACGAGGGAACAAATCTCAAATAGCCAAATTAAAAACTGAATAATAGATGAGCGATGCCAGGATGAGAGAGAGGAGAGGAGACAGCTGTAATTTCTACTCTTGGAAAAAAAAAAGAGGCCTTGGCATGTAATTGTCGAGAATTTATAAGGGCATGGGAGATAAACACAGACAATAGGCGATACACCTCCCACTGTGAGAATCACCTTTTCTGAAAGACACTTAATGGTGATGGTTATAACAGGTGAAAGTCTACAAAATCTTCAAAACGTTGTAAATGCTGCTGTTATTAAAGTTGACTGCCAGTCTGTGTGAAAGTGTGCCTCTCTTCCATGGGCTTTATCCTCGTTGCAGCAAACAGCAGCAGCAGTCTTGAAATGATAAGAAGTTTTGAATTATGTTGGAATGACAGGGTAAGTTTATTTTGGCAGCGAGTTGCGCACATCGTGTGCAGTCCATGGGGCATTATTCCAAATCTGCATATGAGAAGGAATGTCTGCCTGGATGACAATACCACCACCCTCTTCCCAGAAGGCCATGCCTGAGTGAAGCTTTGACCCCTGTCATGTGTTCAAAGACACTCCCGTTATCTGTGAAGAGGGCTGAACCTATGAGATTGTTCGAGGTACGTAAGCGGGCTGGATCTGCCACAAAATGTGTTAACTGTGAGTGATACAAACATTTCTTTATAATAAATACAATATTATATACATATACAAATAAATGTACCTGGGTCTGCACAAAGGAACAGCCAGTTTACTGACAGTAGCATTATGGCTAATGAGGGGGAAATTGGTTCAGACGGCAGAATATTATAAACCCCAGTTATGGTCATCTGCACAAGTCAGCTTCTGCAGACTTGCTAATAACAGGCGTGTGACTCATTCTGTGTTTTTAGCTTGCTGGGTTTCCACTGGGCTTGTTTTTGTTTTTTTGTTTTTTTCCTTTTCTGTGCACCTGTGAGAAAAAATAGGTCTTTCCTGCTTGGTGGCTGGTGATGCAATCTGAGTGGGGATTATGTGACCACAGAATAGCCTCTGTGGTGAAGAGGTGAAGCTATTACTGCACCACTGAGTGCAGGTCATTTGCCACAGCCACCTGGCCCTCTGATTGCTGCTTGGAAAGGGCTGTAGTAGTAGCCGGACTGGTGTACCTCTGCAAAGAAGTCCATCTCAACAATAAACTTGGTCTCATTGATTTTCAGATAATGCAAGATACTTGCTTGTTTTAAATTTTTAGAAATAGGTTCATGTCTTGGCAGAAGGTAGGATTATTGGTATTTCCTATGGCTTTATTAGACAGCTATAGTTGGGAGATGACAGGAAATGAGGGAGACAGATGCAGCAATGGTTAGAGAGATATTTTTGAAGTATAGGGTGTCTAATTGGTTTTCAGTCCAGCTTGGTGACACTGTGCTGTGAAGAATCATGACTTTTCTTCAGGAAGGTTCTGCGTGGTGTTCTTCTTTCAAGCATACATTAACCTGCACAGATATTGCGTAACTTTCAACTATGCATTGCAGCATTTCACAGGTTATACATTGTAGGAAAAGAGACAGTGTTGATGTGTTGATGGCAAGATTGCCTTCAATCCCATGTAAAATTAATTTCATTGCATTTGTATGATGCATTGATCTGAGTTGTTTTATACACTTATCGTCCATAGCATGTTACCGTTCAGACGGCATGACGGCTTTCCAGATCACACACAGATGGACGGCGTGTCAAGGGAATCTCACACACACCGATCAGCGGCTCCCCTCCTGGCCAGCAGTGGGAGGAAATGGGACCGAACGAGAGGAGGAAGAGCGGGAGGAGTTAATCACTGCACTAATACTGCACTTCATCATTGTTTCCTTAGCCCGGCTGCTCACCCTGAATGCCTGTACTTGGCTGTCTACACCGTGCCCCTTTATTCTAGTTTTAGCTACGGCACTGTTGACTAGCCCACAATAAGCTTATCATTCAGTTAGACTAAGTGGAACTCAAGTAGCCTAACATGTTCATGGAAGAGACACGCAAAGCACCATATGAAAGCTGTTGATCCTTGAAGGTGATTCAAGTGGCCGCCGATAGGGAGAGGATTTGGACTGACCTTGGCTGTCGTGCATCAGCTATGTATGCGGGGCAAAGTTCTTTTTGTGCTTTTTCATGCATGCCTATTTGACTCCAGTCCTTTGAGAAGGACTATTTATTTTTGCAAAGGCCCACATGTGGTGTGCTGACCCTGTGCTATGTTTCCACACAGCTTGTATGACACGTATGTGTGTGCTAGTATATTTTTTTGTGTGTGTACTTAGTTCTTAGTGTATGTGTGCATAAGTGCATGTAGGACGCATGCCGTGCAAGATGGATCTGAGGCCGGCAGTGAAGGTGAGTGAGTTTAAGCAGGCTCCTCCCTCGGGCTCTTGTTCCACAGACAGTTACAAACAGGATCTTAGGAAGTGCTGTGCTGTTCTGCCGTGCATGGCCAACCGTCAGCCTGGGCTCAAAAATATGAGTCTATGTGTGACGCGCATAACTCACAGCCTTGCTGCCACACCCGCCCCGCTGCCCTGGCAGGCGCACCCTCAGACCATAACAGCTACCACAGCCTCTTAAACCCATTTTAGTCTCCAGGTTTGAACACTGTAAGGTGCCATTCATTCCTGGGCTACTGCACAAAGCCTGTCTCTGTGTCTGACAAATACACCTGCTCACACATAGTATACCCCTGTTGAGATCTTTGTACAATGCATGCAAAGCTGATGCCAGCTTTATGGCTTTTATGTAGCATTTGAATAGCTGAAATGTTTGCCGGTACCTTCAAAATCAGAGAAAAATAGCTCTTGGAGAAAATGAACTGACATGAGGTCTTTACACGAGGTTGTTGACACACTCATAACCTCTATCACTTCTAGGTATTCTGATGATGTCTCACACAGACTCCTTTGAAAATTCTTTCCCTATTTTTTTCTTGTTTTTCATGCACATCGGGTTACCTGATTGATATAAGTCCCTGGTGCTAATCTGGGGCATTATATATCTGCTTTTCAAATTATACTTCAAGTGCCCTGCAAGCTACAAAGTGTGTCTTTTAAGATGTGACCATACCGTCTCAGGCATTAGCACGGCTGCGGCATGCTATGGTGTGATGATGTCGTGTGTGTGTGACTGTGAGTGATAGACAGCCACATGACAGGACTGTGCTGTGATCACAGCTCTGTTGAGGAGACACTGATGGCAGTGCTTTGCTGGATGCCCATCAGTTTGTCTATCTGTCTGACTTTCTGGTCATACTGTAGGCACACAGACACATAGACAAACTTAAACGCACCTGGCCCAGTGCTTAATGGGTGCCTGTCTGTCATACGCATGTGCCCGCATGCACACAATCAACAAACTGGCGGTGGAGACACCACGGTACAGTGATTTCAGCTTTGGTTCCACATCACCTCCTGCTAATGGTGGTAATTAATTGATGAATGAGGTCAAATCGGAGATATCCATGCATGTCTCAATTTGGATACAACCCCATCTCATCCCTGTGCTCACCTCTCTGCCACCCCACCAGTTGTTTTCTTATTGCGCAGTGCACCACATTCCCTCTGTGCTCATCTGCATAAGACCTTGGGATGAATGTTAACGATGTTTAATTAGACAAGACGTGGGATGGATGAGTGGGTGGAGGCAGTGAGGCCAGGGTGGTGCTGCCCCTTGCTGGGGGGGAGAGAACACATAAAACACACCCATAGACCTCTGCAAGCATTCATACACATACACACACTTGATGAACAATAAATGACCATTAAAAGGCCAAAAGCTGCATAACCTTACATGTGATTGGGTGATTGGTGCATTCTGACTTACTGCTGCACTCCCCATCCTATATTCTACCAACATAAAGGCCATAGACCCCTTATCGTTAATGCAATATAAATTAAACCATTTGTAAATGCAATATATTTGTAGGATATTATGTAGTGCTAACAGCCCTTGATAGTAAATCTAATTAACCAAACTTGTATTTCTCACAAGATTTCTGTCTTGAATCAACTATTTTCTCTTGGAATAAATTTTACAAAAATGGGAACATTCAACATTTCACAAAATTAAATTCATCCTCCTGGCTCAAGCCCTTGACTGGCTGTATTCAGAGAGTTTGTAGGTTTTTGTGCTGTTACTTGAATACTGATTGAAAGGATTGAGTACAATGATCCCAGTTAACATTAAAACTTCTCATAATTACTTTCTGGACTAATAAAAAAAAATTGTCATCCAGAATTTGTTGTGATCATTGGGACTGCTATCAATGCTAAGTGAGCGCACTGCGATCCGTGCCTGAGGCCGGCATGCTGGCTTTTCATGCTTAGCTAAAACACCGAGGCAACTTTCTTGTCCCATCTCGCGCTCTATAAACATTTCCACTACACTGATCTGTGAAAGAACAGATCAGGCAGGGAGCAGCTTACTGTAGGGTAATCCAGTAAATGATCTGTGTGTCATTTCGACAGTGCAGCCATTGTAGAGATAAGAGGATGCAGATGTTTCTCGCTAGCTGTTCCCAGATGAAGTGTCATTATAAGGGCTTGGTCTCAGACCTGCTGTTTTCAGGCCATCGCCCCAACTGGGTGACTGACTGTGGACCGGATGCAAAAACACACTCAGATATGCACTTTCTGTCTATTGCTCGCTGCTGTCTCCTTCAGGCTTGGGCTTATCTTGTGGTCACGGCCAGACAGAGACACCTGCGAATGCTGTGGATTTACAGGCTGCCGGGAGTAAGGCGTTTAATGCAGTGCCCCAAGGATCCTGGACTGAAGGCAGGCTGAGTTGTGAGGCTGACGCAAGCTCAACGGAGGCATCTCAGGGCCTAGATTGAGATCAATGGCTTCTCAAAGCTGCCATATAATGAAAGAGTAATTTGAGAGACGTAGGTGAACATGCTTTGATTACAATAGAGAAAAGGAGAGTGTGTTTGTTGTCTTGAAAGTCTTGCTGAAACAACAAGGCTGGTTGTTCTCCGTTAGTGTCGGAGATGCCATGTTGAATCTCCGCTCTTAATTAATTTGGTGAGCACAGAGACGGAGCGTTTGTCACCCCTGCTCTCGCCTGTTAGTGCTATTTGTCTCTGGGTGACCTTTGATTTCGCACTGCATTGGTTTTTTCCCATTATGGACAAGAGGCGGTTTTTGCTGACAACAGAGGAAACCTTATCTTTTAAATAAGTAATTCCTCAACTGCTCAGTGAGTTCACCAGCAGCAAAATATTGGGATTGCTGAAAAGGCAGGCACAGAGGCACACTGGGGAAAAGAACTCCTCTCTCTATATGCTACAGCACCTTCACCAAACTCATTAAAAATTCCACAAGGCAGTGTGTGAGCAAGGCTTTCTACACAATAATAAATTCTATATATAATACTGCTTTTATTTATCGACATGATAAACTTGTTAATATGTTTTTTTCATTCTTTTTTGTCTTAGCATATTGGTAGGGCGGACATTCTGGCCTTTAAAACTGGATTCACATTACATGCAGTATTGTTTGACTATGTCAGTTCTTTGGAGGCCCTGTGGTTAAGAGGTCTCTATGTGAGTGTAAATGGACAGCTCCTGTTTTGGCATCTGTTCTGTGTGTGACTTAGGAGGCACAGAGTAGGGCAGGTTTATCGTTATATTCTATGTATTGGGGTTTAGGCAGTGACACAATAGCACCAGCCAGTCCTCCTTGGCACCAGCTGGGGCCCAGCAGAGCTTTAGGTTTTTGGGAAGGGAGCATTGATTGGGGTGATGGCTGGAGTGACTGAGAGGTGGGATGGATGAGGGAATTGCAAGGGGATGGATGTGTTGGCACCTGGCTCTGTGGGTTCTGGCTGGGTGCTGGAGTAGTCTCCGGTAACATTGATGCATGGCCATGAATTATATTATGGCTTGGCAGCTGCTTACTCCCAGATTCATCTTAGCAGTCATTGGGTTATTTATTTATTTGTTTCCACAATTTGTCACAAGAGTTACCATGTAAAATGAAAAATAACAACCTAACAAGATTAAAAAATGAGGTCGATTTAGAGTATTTTACCGAATGGGTATTTGTGCAGGTAAAAGCATTATGACAGCTTGCAAAGGTGTAGCAGCTAAATTCTGATGGAGTGCTTTGTTTCTGCCCAAATGTCATTTTTTGAAAAAAAGATGGTGTGGCAAAGTACAAGACGGTTTTCTCATCTCTTGAACACCTGCCTGGAAACCTGCCGGGATAACACCTCATTCAATGGCTTCCTGAGAGCTGTGGCAGCTCAGGCTGTGGGAGATAGAAGTGATGCCTTGAGCTTTTTGTTCAACTCTGACATGGCTGTTTGGACACCTTTGTTCTGGGAGGAGAGGCCCATTCACAGCGTGCCTGGGGAACAAATTGAAACTGGTTGACAATTAATAGCCGTGCGGCATGTTTAATTAAGAGCATGTAGCCAGCGAGCGACGTGAGGGAGATAAACAGAGGAGAGCTGCACAGAGCCAGACTGGGCTCACAAAGGAGCAGGCCATTGGAGCTTCTGGCTGATCGATTCCCTACCGTCTGCAGAGAGCAGGCTTCACAAAGAGCAGCCTGCACCTCCCCTCTCAACGGGCCAAACCTATAGAGGTGAGAGATGTGTGACTGATAATGCACACAAGGCAGATGGGAGTATGCAGATAGAGGCAGAAAAGTTGAGGAAAAGTTAGCTCAGTGGGAGAAAATATAAAGTGCAAGTGAAACCTATACAGCTGCAGAGATGCACTTCAGTATCTGATAGCTTCAGTTTGGTGAAAATGACCTTGAACATGATGATTACTGGTGTTGAGTGGTCATTGACTGTAGCTCATGCGGATGGTTAGTGTTACATAGATGTCTGCCGTTGGGAGACAAAACATGCATGCCGGCAAGCTGGTTTGACTTCAGGCGTCTGTGACCTTCACAGTCCCACATTCCCGTTATTGTAACATGAACACAAAGCGGCAGAGAGGAAGAGAGAGAGAGACGGAGAGAGAGAGAGAGAGTACACTTGACAGCTTGTCAGATAGGCCAAACAATACCAGCCATGGCCAGGCGATGCTCTGGACAGATAGTTACACACACACACACACATGCATGCACGCACTCGCACCCACTTCAATTAAAGAGAGCCCTCCTCCACAACTAACAATCACATCAGTCAGCGAGATGGAAGGAGCTGAGAGGAGATAAAATGAGAGCAGTTCATGTGAGGATTTGACTGATACCGTTGTGTCTGCCTGCATGTACAGTCAGCGTTCGTGTGTGTGTGTGTGTGTGTGTGTGTGTGTGTGTGTTCGTGTGTGTGTGTGTTCTGCCTGGACATGTGTGTGCTGACAGGCGTACAGAAGAGATGACAGGAACAGAAAAGGGAGTTGCAGGAATGTAACTTCTTCATGTAAAAATTAAAGGGTGTGTGTGTGTGTGTGTGTGTGTGCATGTGTGCCGTACAGACTGTGTACAGGAAGTAGCAATAGAGGATAAAGGCATGAGTGTGAGAGACAAAGGGTGATCCTTTCATGCTGACGAGTAGTTGGGGAGTAGCTGCCAGCTAATTGGCCTGAGCTGGAGATCTGGCCATCCCTTTGGTGAATTTTCACACTTGTCTTGTCTTCGTGTCTTTTCTCTCTGTCTCTCTAGAGCAGAGTGTGTCACTCGCTGTGGATGGACAGTGTGGGCTCAATATTTCATCCTGTTTCTTTTCACGACATATTCTGTAGTCGATTAAAGACATAACATTTTGCCCTTTAACACACAATCTGCCTCTTCTTCAGTCTGTTTCTTTAGCTAGTTCCCTCCTCCTCCACCTCCTCCTCTTTCCTCTCCTTCACCTCTTGTCTTCCTGCCTTTAACATGGTGAGCAGGCTTTAGTTTGTGTGTCACAATTTGTTCTCCTGTCAGAACATTCTGCATTTTTGCATTTAAGAGCTCGTTCACTATAGCTGTGTATTGAGAACAGGTTGAACAGAACACTATAAACTTTATGTAACCCCACGTATTCTCAGCACAGCATGCTGCTTATGCAAACGCACGCACACATATTTGCACCACATGCTCATAGGCACACGTGGATGACTCCATGGTCGAAGGGAGCTTGCATTTTTGAGGGAAGAACTGTAGGTGGTTCTGGGTTGTGTTTCTCGGATTGAAAGTTAGAAATTGGTTTCATGCAAGGGTGCCCCAGTCATTTGGCTGCAGTGAATAGTGGGATTCTGAGGATAATTCTGGCATTAATTGATTCTGGAGCCTGAAATAAATAGGCTTTCAGGCTCACATGAGACAGAACTCTGCTCATTTGTGCCTACCGAGAAATAACGGGGCAGCCCCCCCCCCCTTGGATAGGTCCTGCAGGAGCCTTAAATGAAAGCTGACATCAGTTGATTGATATGAAGTGAATGGTGACCTTCTTGATTCCACTGTCACTTCATTTATGCCTGATACCATCGCTCCTTGACTTTTGGGAAAATTTGGGTGATATTTGAGGATATAGTGCTTAGATTCTTACAATGTCTCCACAAAGAGAAATCACACCTCAATTATATTTAGATGACATTTAATGCCCTCTCCGTGGATTTTCACTGCAATATCTTTCTCATACAAAGCATAAGAAAGCAAAAAATGTAGCATTTATGTCTGCACTCTATATCAAATTGTGAAATTACATTAGGAGTCAAACAGACCTGGCGGCTGTTGGCTGTACAATCTGACACGGCACTTTCAATATCTGCTGTCTTCCAAAACACGAGCATCTGTCAAGTAGAAGGCATAGAGTAAAGTATTAGAGAGAGAGGAGACACAGAGAGAACCATCTCCTATAGTAAGTTTGACTGTTCCTGCAGGTTTTTTCCCTCTTTTGGTGGACAGAAGTTGGGTTTGAGGGGGGGAAAAGTTCAGCAGCAGAGTGGGGTAACAGCCTGGAGTCTCTGCAGTGGGGCTCGGGTAAGGTCAGCATCATGGAGGCTCCGCCACTCTCCGTTCTCCTTGGTTGGGCTGTCAGCAGGGGGGAACAGACATCCTGCTGCATAGATGATGAAGAGGACGTGCAGCGTGGACGTCAGAGGTCAGTCAGCCACGGGGCGCCAGGAGGTGAACCTGGCCTCTTCCCGCCGCGCCCTGCAGCGCGCACATACACATTTTTTGCCCTGTTTACTAATGTAGTGCTCCATATTTCCTCCAAGTCTCCAACACGTCTTAAAGTCTTGCCAGAAGTTAGAGCCCGAGGGAAAAAGAGGGAGGGAGTGATAGAAGAAGAAGAGAGGTGTAATAGAATCATTACACAAGACACATTTCTCAAGGGTACAACAGTAGGAGGTCCCATATGGGCTTTACATCAGCAGGCACACACACATCCATAGCAACAACCACAGGGTCACAATGCTGCCTAATTATGCCTGACAAAGATGGATGTATTTCATCTCAGTCAACTTTATGTCCAATTCTCATTCAGTGTGTCCCTAACACACCACATGCTGTAGATTCATTCCCAAATAAACCCTTCTCGTGGGTCCTCCAGGTTTTTCTTGTGCTCGAGTTGTTCGCCAATCTCTCCACTTTCCTCCTTTTCTAATCTTTTCTGCCTTGGCCGCTTCTTCTCTGCTATTGCCCCTGTTCTGTTCTAACATAGACACAAGCATACTACTATACGAATCCATAGAAATACAAGGTGTGCACACACAGGTGCGTTGTCACAGTGTGGTGACTGACCATTGTAGTCCTTCAAGGCCAAATAATTACATCCTCTCAATGAGCATCTGAGACAGCAGCCATGGCTCAAAAGCCAAAACAATCCTGCCTCATGCCAGGTCTCGCTCTCTTTCGGTCTGTCCTGTTTTCCCTTCAGCATATGGCTGCAGCTTCTCATTCTGATGCAGAGGAGGTGGGAAGGGAGACGAGTAGTATTCTGCCCCCTCACACACTGTGTCATCGAGCACAGAGTACACTGGAAAAACAATAATAATGAGAATTTCTGTGCAGTTTTGTATGTACCTAGATTTGGTGTAAGATAGTAAAATTGTATGAATTCTTTTTTTTCCACAAAAGAAAACACAATATCACAAATACAAATAAGTGTATTACCAGAATTATTTCTCAATTCAATCTGTCACTATGAAATCTTTATTAGAGCCATTAGCTGGCCCAGCAGAGCAGTGGGAATTAAAAGTGGGAAGGAAAAGGGAAACTATTAGTTACTTTTAAATTATGTTTATTTGGTAAATAATGTATTTTGTCAAATTATGTTGCAATTTAGGTATATTAATAAAAATCTGTCTCTTCTCAAAGTCACCCATTGTCCCTCAAAAAAGTAACTTAGTGGTTAATTCAGTTAAATGAAAATGCTACTGTAGCTAATCCTAATTAAGTAACTTTTCTTCTGCTGTAGTGCTGCTGTCTTTGTCTAAATGGAGCTTGTAGTATTGTGCCTGGTTCTGTAATTAAATGTTTTGCAGTTGGCTATTTCGTAAAGCTGAAAAACCTTAAGAATCGGTCTACTTGATGAGGGGGTTGCTGAACTTGTCTGTACAATACACAGACGGGTGATAAATTAATCATAAGCCAACAGGAAGTCCCACCAAGCCACAGGAATAGCTTCAATGCGCCATGGCATAGATTCTACAGTCTCTAGAAAAAGCTCTACTGGAGGGATGAAACACTACACCACTTCCAAAAAGATGGCTAGAATTGCCCATGGGGGGTTCAGTTAGGTTGCGATCTGGTGACTATGAAGACTGCAACATGCGATTAAACTAATTTTCATACTCATGAAACCAGTCATTGGTCCCTTCTGCCCCGTATGGACATGTTTCTGTCATGTTTCTGACTTCTTATTTTTTCTAGTTTTACCTTTCATTTGTTACCCCTATGTAGAACCCCAGGTGTCTTTATGTGTGTGTGTGTGTGTGTGAGAGAGAGAGAGAGAGAGAGAGCTCTGTTTAACATCTGCATTAATACATTTAAATTAAGCTGTTAGCGAATATGGCCCATTGTAAAAATGTCACCCACCTGGAGCCAGACCTCCTCCTCCACCACCACTGTTCTTTCTTATTGCTAAGTCTTCCGCTCGTACGACAGCATATAGTGGATAGAAGTGATATTGTAAACAAAAGAGTGCTGGCGGGGCAGCTGCTGTGGGTAACATTGATTGTGGGGGCAGGGAGGCGTGCAGCGTTGAGAAGAGGTTCCCCAGGAGAATGCCTCCTTTTTCAGAGCAGCCTTATGACCAGAATGCCAAGCAGAAATGTGAAGAGAGGCATTGACCAGCTACTGGAAAACATCTGAGCTATCCAGGATCAATGGCAAATTGATCCCAGAACTATGTATAATGTAGGGCAGCGGATGGCTTGTCTCACTCTTCCCACCTCCTGTATGGCAGGAGAGATCCGAACCGCAGGAGCTGAGGAGGTACATAGCGAGCTAGATGGAGAAACTTTGCCTGAGGTGTAAGGCCTTTGTGGTGAAGGTGTACACGTGTGCTGGGTGCGATGCATCATGCATTATTGTGAGCTCATGGAATTTTGTTCAGCCATGATGATGCACTTTTCATTTTTAAATCGATCTGGTACATCAGTTGCCAAAACACAGGATGGTTTGTGGTTGTGGGTAAGGTAAACAACAACTATGTTTGTGTGGAGCAACAGAGTGGGCACAGTGTGACTTCCACCCCTCCCTTTTTTGCATGGGTATCCCTGCGAAGCCCCATGCAGGTCCTAATGAGCAGTATGCTGGAGAGGGCATCTTTTTAACCCAGCACAGGGAGTCGTAGCACATCCTCAATCCTCTTCAACAGATGCCAAGTGCAGCTGTCAACAGCTCCATACTCTATTGTTGCTTACTTTCACTTTCTCAACTCTCTCACTCTCCGATGTCTCTGTTTCAGGCTCAGCCCTGACTTTCCTCTCTTTTCCTCTGTCCTGTTCGCCTTGATAGCACTGCATCCTATTATGAGCCGTGCTCAAGCAATCTTAAAGGCTAGCTGGAGGTTACAGCTTGCTAAAATAGATTCACTCTACCTCACTACTTTCCCCAGCTTAAAAGAGTAACATGGCCATATGAGATTACATAGATACCGTGTGTGATACATTATTGCTAGTGCATTAAGAATTCATGAAGTATAAACAAAAAGGCCCAAAATGATTCTGCAAAGGCGCTTTTGCTTTCAGAATCGAACCAAAGCGCTCTTTTTTAATCACCATACCTTCACGCTTCTCCTGTTTTAAATGCATTTATCATTGTCATGGGGAAAAAAACTTAAACTTTGTTCCTCCTTTCTCCTTTTTGATTATCCTCTCTCTTTTCAGTAACTCTCCCACCCTCCTTCTCCATTCCTTTCTTTAGTGACAGTCTCTATCTCTTCTGTGTCTAATTGCATTTGAATTTTTTCTGGTGTAATCTTGTGATAGCCTGAAGCTTCAGCAAACTCCCCAACCCCCCCCTCCTCCTTCATTTGTGCCAAGCCTTGGGCAGGTTGGTTTCCTGGGTTGCCCTGGAGGAAATATCAGATGACCTGGCACTCCACAGCAAAACCCAGGTCATCAGGGAGGGCTCCTCTCACCGTATCCCTCCCTTGGCCCCCTCTCATCCACTTCCTGCTTTCAAGTGCAGGGCAAGGTCAAAGCTTTGAGGATGCATTCCCCAGACTTCACCACGAGGCAGGCTGGAGGCGCTGTGCTCTTCTCTCTAACCAGACTTTGCTCCATCTATTCTTTTGCATCTTCCTGCCCTCTCATATTCATTAGCTCAAGCTTTTACTGCAATCAATACTGTTGCTAAAGTTAGTTTTTTCTAATACAGCTATTCATTAAGTGCCTTTTCATTAGTGTCACTAGAGTGCCAGTATAACTGGAATAATACTGTAATGGACAAACATATGCTGTAATTGTTGAATCTTTCTTTTTGGGTGGTTTTAAATGGCTGAGCTTGCAAGGAGCGAGTCACTGCTCTATGTTTTTACATAATATCTCTAGCAAATCGACAAAATTGTCAGACAATGAGTAGAGGCTGTACAGAAGGGAATGTGCTTCAGAGTTTTGTCCTCCCAGCTCTGGATTGTTCCCACCTCTCATTTTCTGTTGGCTCAAATGCACCGTGGATGCAGAAGTTGAGGAGAGACATTATGGATAGTGTTCAGAGACAGGTGTCTGATGCATCCTGAGATTATGCCAGAAGACTCCTATCTCTCCCTCTAATGGAACAGCGACAGTTGTTTCAAGTGATCAGGTCTGTCATCCAAATGCTGGAGCGTTGGTCCTCTCAACGCCTGTCTGTTGTCCCATAAATCAAAGTTGCTAGTGAGAGAGAGCATCAGAGGGAACAGCAAAATAATCTAGCCTCAGGTCATCCCAGGACAGTGAATCTACCATGGAATATCTCCATCAAACACTGCCGTCATCTTTGACTGACTTTTGTGCAATAAGAAAGGGTGAGGGTCTGACGAAATCCAGCAGATCAGGTTTACAAACAGTTGCTCCTAAAATTGTCATTACTACTAATTTTGAGATAATCAAAATATGGGTCCAATAGTGTTTATATTCTGAGTTTACTGCTCCTGCTCCCACATCCGCCTTCCTTGGTGCAAAGAAGTGAAACGGGATGAATATGTTAGTGTCATCTCCAATTTCAAATAGGTAGACATTTCAAAAGCTGATTCTCTCTCGAGAAATGTTGTACCTCTAGAGTGAAAATATCATTTGAAAGGCGAGACAGTAAAAGCCAGTCATCTCAAAATGAAAATTTTCTTATGGTGGCTTTCCTTTTCACCTCAGTGGTTACAGGTAAGGGAAAAAAATGTGAGTGAGTGAGAGTCAGATTGGAGAAAGACTGTGTACGCTATGAGAAGAAAGAACTAGAGGGCAGAAACGCTGATGAGTACAGGAGTGACACCTCCTGAAGAGCATGTTAATAACGTGCCATGGCCAGACAGGTAACCAGTAATCAGACCCTCAGATTGTAGCATGGTAGATAGAAACACACACACAAACACTCTCGGCTCTCTATCTCCATCAGCCCTGAAACTGCTAGACTGCTCAGTCATGTTCTGGGGCGGCCCCCTTTGCTAACAGTGTCTCGCAGCTTTTCCAGAGACAAAAGAAACAAATGAGATGGCTGGGTTACAACAAACAGCTCCGGGTTGTTCTTTCCTCTGTAAAATGAAAGGCCCCTTTTTTGCAACCACCATGTCAATTAGAGGAGGTATTGCTCAAACTCACTCTCTGGTTCACTGCCAGCTTGCGCTGATTGTTATTTATTTAGATCAGGCTTGGAAGGATGTTTGCCTCAACATGAGATGTGCAGAATGCAGCGCTTACTGGTAGAGTATATTTCAGCAGCACCTGGACATAAAACCCCAGCAAGGATCATGTCAATGGGGAGGCTGAGGCATAAAGGAAGTAAGTACAAACAGCCTGACACGAGCAGGATTCTGACCTAAGAGGTAAAGTGAGGTAGGGGCTGTGTGTACTGAGAGCCTCTTCTGAATATTTCCCCACTGTCAGGGAGCAGACCAGAGGCACTGAGGTCAGCAGATAGAGTCCAGAGCCCATTGACAGCTGCTGATTTGACTTTGATGCACCATCAATGTTCAGCACACTGCTTGCCTGCTCCCCCCTCCGCCACTCTTGCACTAACCCGCAAGCGTGTTTGCTCAACCTGAACGCACGCTAGCCTCTCATTATGCCGCCCATGCAAACTTTGTCTCTTTGCAGCTGTTTAATGGCTGCACGTCTGTTTTTGTTTGTTTCCTCACCATAAGATTATTGCACCTTTATGGTTGGTCGGGGGGTTGGAATAATCCCTGGCATCTGTTCAGAGAGGGAGGGGTGTGCGCAAAGAGCCAGAGGTAGAGGCTCACTTCTATTTTATTTTTTTATTTTTTTTAAATACGAGACCATGCGGCCCCCTATTTCATCCTCTGCCGCTGAGGCTGGGTTTTAAAGACAAGAGTGATGGAAGGGATATGTGCTAACAGGCACAGAGGTCACTGAAGGAGCTTCCTGCTGCCATTTATACCTCCCAAAATGAACACAGAACAGCAGGGATTCTGGGGAATCTAATCACTGCCGTGTTACTCTAATTTACTTACCGATGTATGCAGAAAAGTAACTTTATTGTGACCCTACTAGTGAAGCATTATTTTTCTCTTTCCCTGTTAACATTTCACTGCTTTATTTGCTTTTCTTCCCCTGTCGTATAGCAGAAGTTATAAAAGAGAGGAGCAGCCCTGAGCTCCTCTTGACAGCCTCATCCCCCTCCTTTCTTTTTCTTAATTCAAGACTCCATCTTGTCATGGCTTCACTGCCTCCGGTCATTATGGCAGGAGAACAGGAAGTTAATCAACGCAGCATTATCTCCCAGCCTGCACCTGGAGGCAAGGGTGCCAGTCTTGCTACCTCCCCTTCTCTGTTGGGACCCCTGCCAGCCTGGGAACCCCTCACAGCACAGTGCCCTGCAGCGTTCCCTATGGGCTATCTCCAGTGTGCTGTGTCTGTGCCAGGTCACACTTGTGACACAGCCGTGATGAGCCAATGGGAGGCGTCTTGCCCTGGTGCATACTTTAGAGCGTGTGCGCATGCAACGAGAAAAGAAGGAAGGAAAGAGTCTCAAAAAAACCCCCAACAGGCTCTGGTTTTGCGATTGCTTTGCGCTGCCACACATGTCTCGTATTTTTCCCATTTCTACTGTACAGAAAGCTGGTGTTTTTGGAGACATTATTGCCCCATGTGGACAGGCAAAGTAACACCCCAACAACCTTTTTCAAACTCAAGTCTCACAGACCAAACAAGACAATATTTGAGCAACATATTCACACTTAAAGATTTGTTGACACTCCAGCATGAGGAGAGATGCACATCCTTAGAAACTCGAAAAATATTTTTGTCGACGATGGCAGCAGGTCTGTCTTTGTGTCTAGCTCTCTCTAACAGTCTGAGAAGCTGATAAATGTTCTTGCTGAAGAGTGAATTGCTGGCTGTCGCTGGTAATCATCAGGTTGTCTACCAGCATCCAAAGTGCTTTTATTTCTGCCCATTAGTTTGGTGAGAAAATGGCTGGGTTTGGTCTGGCGTGTTCCCCCTTACACGCAGACTGATGCAGTAGGCAGGGTGAGCATGGGAAACATGAAAGTGTTTGAAGTATCTCTATTTATACCAGTGGCAGTTTGGGCTTTTCTTTTTTTTTTTTTTGCTTCAGTGTCTTTAGCATCTCTTTGTACACAACTGACTTCAGAAGATCAACAGCCTTTCCTGAAGTAGCAGTACACACACATGTCAATACTGTGAGACTGGCGTGTAATTATTATTCAAAGGTTAAAGAGTGGATTGATCCATAGAGGAGTGTCAAGGGCAGATCAAAGGGATTTGGGGGAGGATCGGACCAAAAATGTTAAAAGCTGCTCACTCTCAAACACAGACATGTCAATCTTTCAGAGAGCACCTTGATGTCCTCAGAGGAGAACTTGATCAAAGCGTTCGTAACAAAGATGGCCTCAGAAGATGATCTGACCTCAGATGCATTCCACTTGTCTTTCACTTTACTTTTACCAGTCTCCGTTTACCTGGCTGAGCTTCCTGGCACTGCCCCTGTTTCCGTCTTTCCTGTGTTTGTGCTGCTGGTTAGACTGTCTGAATATCAATGAAGCAGTCTCACCGATGTATTACAAACACAAGAGAACAGTGATTAAAGATGACATATCTAAGCCTCACTCCCTTCCTCTCTCCTCTCTTCTCTTTTTCACAGGAGATTGCGGCTTACTTGATAACATTTGAAAAGCATGAAGAATGGCTAACGACATCCCCTAAAACAAGGTAAGGAAATTACACTCCTGTGCTCTTTTAAAGCACAAGTTAAGATTCATAGCCCTAAAAGTATTACATTCAGGGAGCCAAACATTTCCATTTTTAGTTCTACACATTTTCGTCTTCAGGACCATTTCCCTTAAGCACAGCTTGCAACATCCTTCAAGTTGAGTGTCGGGTGTTTAATATTAGACGCTGCTGATGGCTGCTCAGAAAAGTTTTTAGTTTGATAAATGATAGAATATTAATAGTGACTAATAATTGCCTTTTAGCAAGCCAATTAACATAACATGCAGCAGTGCAGCATCTGCTTTGCATGGTATGTTAATGTGTTCCTATCTGTCTGCACATTCACCACTCAACTAATAACACTGTTGAAGCTGGGGGTGTTTGTCTGGGTCAGACATTACACCCACATGTGGAACAAAATGCCAAGAGCTACTGTAATATTTGAATTACAATAGGGGTGCCAGCATTGCACTTAATTTATTTTTTTTATGTATGCAGATTCATATAGGGCCAAGTTCCAAATGAGGAACACATTCTCCTTGGCTTCTCAGCAAACTTAAACACATGAAATTTAATGTCAGCACACAAATGTGTTTTGTGGCAACATTGGCTGTGAGGTAATTATATAATCTATGTAGTATAATAATTAATAATGCAGTTGGCTTTGTAATAGCATTCCTCTACATTTGACAGTAGTGGACAGGTCCTTGTTTGCGTAGCGTTGGCTAATCTGTTCAGTGCCGGGATTCAGACCACACAATCATTTCACTGCTACAGCAAATACAGCCTGTTAACACAATGTCCCCTTTACTAAAGTTTACACGTCCATGCATTTGGAATCAGCTCAATATGTTAAACCTTTCTTCCTCTGTTTCTGCAAGCTGGACTGGCTATGCTGGCATTATTAGCAGTCCTCATCCACATGTAAATGGACCCTGGGCTCACTGACATAGATCCCATTCCTCACGTCCTTCTCCTCACCCCTCCTCTCTTCCTCTGCCTCGGAGGGACATTGGTAATAGTTCTGCATAAAGACACTGCCAATTAGAATACCTTCTCTAGTGTAATTATGGAGCATGTGCCAAAAGACCACTGAGCTCACCTGTTTTTTTTATCAGGAGTACCCCTTCCTCCCCATGCCTCTACTCTTCAGCTCACCAAAAATGAAACCAATGTCAATCATGAGATGTGACCTGAATAAGAGATATTAGACTCACCTATATTACTCTTTCCAGGGCATCCTGTTGCTGCTATTGTGCTGATGTTAAGGAACAAGTATAAAAGGGTTAAAATGTTAATAAAGACACTGTGAAGGGTGCTAGAGAATTACAAACGTCACAGGGCTGGCATCCTCCAGCACAAGACAGCCCAAAAATGACACTTGCATGTGAGATGTGAGGGACTTTTGATCCAGTGACGTTCTAGAAAAATGTTCCTCAGGATGGTCATGACCACTGTCTGTCACCACTGGCTGTCTGTTATGCGATGGTCTCAGCTGCCAGTGTGCTCAGGGATTTCAACCCCATGTCGTGTCTCAGTGCAGATGCTGATATCTCAGCAAACATGTCACAAGGGAGCAACCCCTAGTGTACACCTTGCACATCACCTGACAACACGACACAACACATTGCATGTTTTTAGACGAGCCAGCACTGCAGGACAAGATGTGTGCGCTCACTGTATGTGTCTTTTTCTGGACAAGAGAAGCAGGGAGAGGGTTCGTGTTTTTGGAGATATCAGTGAAAGGGTAGAGCATAGTGATGGATGCTGGGGCCAGGAAAGGTTGGGGTGAGTGAAAGGGTGCAGCATATATATGTGATTGATGGGAGCTGATTGATGGCTGACCTCTATATGAAAGTCTTTCTGCTCATTGTCAAGGGTGAAAGGTCAAACGTGGGACACCACCTGTGGTTAAGAGTGGCCTTATCATTTTTCACACATTTCCCGGTACTTGTGGGTAAGTGTGTGTGCATCTGATTGTGGGTGTACTGTCTTCATGTCTGTGTGTGGGTTGACCCCTGTGGGGAATAGGCTAAGTAGGCTAATTCTCCCCCTGCCAGCGCCTGTAGACAGGGTCAGCAGGGCATGATGGGAGGCAGAGATAAGCAGCAGGGTCATACACGGAGAGGCACGGCGCTGCATGGCTGCACCGCATGCATGTAACAACTCTGACACATGCAGGTCGTAAACATTTGAGTGGGCCACAGCCAGAGCTCAAGGAGCTGACGCTATCTGTTTGGCCAAAGTGACATGTGATTCAGGACATGCCCGGAATAGAGATGGCATCCTGTCAACACAAGGAAGATGAGATGAAGTGGACCAATTACATGCATGCACAGACGTGTTTTACTAGGCTAATGCTCGTGCACACCAGCCGGGTCCATACAGTAACAGGACAGTCTTTTGTTGGGGTCTGTTTCTGTTTGTTTATCATTTCAATATCTGAAGCGTGCCAGGGGAAAGTGGTGGAATGCTGAGTGATTGATGTGCCTAGCTCTAGTAATACACATTCCCTTTCAGATAGGAAGTGCAACAGTGCTTAAAATCAATACCAGTGTTCTCCCACTGACTGCTTGAACAGCACTACAGCTAATTCAGGCCGCACCTGTCAGAGCTGGGGAAATCTTTCCCTACTCGGGCCTTACACTTTAATTTACACCCACAGCCTCGCTAGCTTCCATTTCCATTAAAGGGAGAGCCTGGCATTATGGCCTTAATGAAGGCCATGTCCAGGCTGTGATTTAAGATGGCCGTTACCCCGCACCTTCACTCCACAGGAGGGAACACACTTAAAGGGACAATTAGGATTTTCCTCTCCTACATCCTCCCAGATAGCCACACTCATTCTTTCCTTTCACCTTTTTAAAGATGTGTCCATGTTGCTTCAGCTGATGGGATCTGAAGGTGCCTGTAGGGAGAGTGAAAACAGAGGGAAGGCTCAGAAATGTTGCGTGTCCAAATCTAGACAATAACATTTGATTTGACCTCATCATGGGCGTTACATTGTGCTCCTGTTGAGAGCAGGCATTCATTGTCCATCATAAATGACACAAATGTCCCCTTGAAGGGCTTTTTCCAAGGTGATTGTAAGCTGACAGATGGAGAAACTATTGACTAGAGGGTGTCACAGATTGGTCAGCCCAAAGAGCTAATGGACACCTGTGTGTCGTATAGAGATAGCTCGTTATCCTGAGCAGCCCCTAAATGGCACACGGCTTCATGAGTGGAGCAGTCGCACATTAGTGTTTCTTTTCTCCACTATTTGTTTTATAGGACTGGCTAACAGCAACCCATCTCAAAACGCAGCAGAGAGCGTGCTTCTATGCCTGTCATCCGGATCGCTCTGTGTGTGTTTATTTGTGTAATCTCCTGTCTTGCATAAAATACAAACATACAGTAGACTTGTTAGTGCCGTAGGAAAGCTGGTGGGAAGGGGTGGGCTGTGTCAGCCATTTCACTTCTACGCAAGTTTGGAACACACAAATTTACACATGTGCTTACATGAACACAGAACACACACACACACACATTGTATATTGAAACTATCAAACAATAAGCACCGGTCCTTGGAGGGCGCCACAATGACACTGAACCTAGCCGCCCCCATGTCCCTGCGCAATAGCCCTTTCTCCTCCCACATCCGCAGCAACAGCAGCAGCACTCCAAAATGAAACCAAGTCCCTTTAGACAGCTTCCAAAGACAATGCTTTTATTAAAACCTACAGCAGCGGCGCCACCCCAGAGGCGCGGGCACACCAACAACAGAGTAGAGCAGAACTGAGAAGCAGCCTGAAATCTACTAATGACTGTTTGTTTGCTATTGTGTATGGTGTTAGCTATTGTATATGGAGCCAGTGAATGTGTGAAGATCTGTGTGTGTATGGGCGTGTGAGACTGTGTGTGAGTGAGAGAAAATAGTTAGAGCGGATTGTGTTTGTGCATGTGTATTGATACATAAGTGTTCTGTATGTGCATGCACGCAGTATTTCTGCAGACTTGAGAAAGTGTGACTACGCTTTAGAAAAATGCATTGTGGATGAACATATGCAGGCATTTATGAATGTATTGAGATGGCATGTGTGTGCGTAACTACCAGTGAAACTGTGTGGATGTGTTTTGAATTTAAAATAGAATGCTTGTGTATACTATGTGTGTGTCTCTTTTATAAGAGAGGTGGTATCTGGGTGAGTCTGTCACTGTGAATAAGACCTCCCTAGGCCTATGTGTAAACTCTGTTTCTGTCAGTTTGTCTGGCACATGGTGTGAGGAAGTGGCTCTCTGTTTGTGTTTGGTGTGTGTGTGTGTGTGTGTCTGTGTGTCTGTGCGTAAGTGGGGGTGGGGGCTAATGTGTAGGATGTGCCTGAGAAGGGCGTCTGATAGTGTTTGGTCCTAATGCTTTGTGGCACTCGTTGGCTGGCAGAGTTTCAGAGGAGAGTGGAAAAGGACAGGAGCAGCAGGGGCGAGAGAGAGCGAGAGGAAAGCACAAAGAAAAAGGGATGCATACCGAAACAAAGGCATACAAGATAAAGAGGTATTAGATAAGATCACATTGAAATGAAGACAGTGGGACATATGGCACTAAATCAAGCCTGAGTTATGATAAAATCCAACATGTCAAGTAAATGTAAAGAGACTGTTTGGTGAGGTGAACTAGTGTGATCTTCATCTCTTTCCTCTGCTTGTCCTTTTTCACTTCCCTTGTTTTTATTTTTTATCCCAACTCATCATGAGTAAAAGTTTAGTTTGGCTGCATAGTGACACTTCTCCCCTGGCTGCCCCATTCCTTCGGGCCCTGGAGGATACTGTCCCACGCTGCTTCCAACCAGTCAACAGCCATGACAAGGACAGCTAGGCCCACCTGGGGCCTGGCTGGCTGGGTGAAATAAAGCCCACCGGGGAAAGCAGAGAGGACAGGAGTGAGGTGAACCCACAGAGCATGAGGTAAGAGTGAATAAAAGAGAGAAAATGAAAAATGGCCATCGAAGGGAGAGTGAATATGATGGAGGGAGAGCAGTTTAGAAAATGGAAACATGTCGATATGAGAAGCGAACGGACGAGATGGAGATGGGAGGAATAGTGATGGATGGGGTGAGGAGGAGGAGAAGGAGTTGGGGGGGAAAGGATTTACGCAAACAGAGGAAAGAGGAGGAAAAAGATGGAATAGAAGTGGATTGAGCTGACATAGGGCGAGGGAGAGAAAAAATAGAAAAATAGAGTGGGTAAACAGCAGATAGAGATGGAGGGAGGTGAGCAATGGATTCAACTGACAGATAGAGAAAAGTCCTGTGGTTTTGGGGCATGGGGGAAGAATGCAAACGGTCAATAGATTACAGCTAGTGCTGGGCCGAGTGCCTGGGCCTCAGACTCCTAGCCAACTTAATAGTGCCTCTTGTTTGTCTGTCCTCTAAAGTAATGCCCAAGCTGAGCCCAGGGAAGCAGCCTGAGCCTGAGGCTAGTGGAAATGGACAGGGGACTAGATATATGTTAGTTCTCATCCCAGCTGCTGTATATTACCCTGGCCAGCTTGCCCAACGGAGACTATTCAGTAGAACATAGAACATCATCTAGCTTTATCGCTTTTATTCCCTCTACACTCACCAGGACTGCTGCTGAAGGCCAGAAAGGGCAGGATCAGTTCTAGGAATTAATCCTTTTTATTATGTGTCCCTTTTTGTATGATAATGGCCATTGAAGTGTAGGGCATGTTTTTACCAGCGTGGTAGTATAGCTTTTAAAAATGGCACTGAATAAAATATACTTTATTCTGTGATGCTAAGCTTATCCAAGCTAAGGAGTATTGTGCAGCACAGATAGCCGAAGCCGCAGGAACAACAACCAGGCCTAGCCTCGCTTGGTATGCCAGTACGGAGGAGGGGGTGGAGGAGAGAAAGGAGTGCAGCCAGTGGCTGGCCACAAGAGAGAGGGGATAAATAAATAGAGGAGGAAGTTGATGTCAAGCAGGTGTTCAAGGAGAAAGTGTCAGCCAAGCGGGCCGAGATGGGGAGAAGTGCTGCCTCTGCAGCCTGATAATAAAGACTTAATTCAATTAGCGCTTCTGCACTGGTGAGCAGCGTGCAGGCTGGCTGTCATGGAGCGGGCCATAGACACAGCAGAGCACACCCTCAACCACGTAGACACATAGACGACCAGCCCTACACTGACCCAGCACTTCACTATGGTCGCTGTCTCCCTGGCTCTCTCTCTCTTGCACGCACACACACACACACACACACACACACACACACACACACACACAAAGTGGACTTATTCACACCTGAGTCACTGAGCAGTCCAGACACTAAACCCTGCCTACACATCTCTCCTACACACACACTGACTCTCAACACACACAGACACACAGCCTCATTCCTCATCCTCATCCATCCCTACAAACTAAACTCTCTTCAGCTCCTCTCCCTTCACCTCCTCGATTTTCTATTTTCAACCCCCCTCTGCTCTCCACCCCCTCTTGTACCGTCTGCTCTGTTGGTGCTGAGTGGCCGTGTGTTGGCCAGTACGGTGAGGATTGTGACTGCAAGTCCCTATTTTAGGCCCGTCACGCCCCGGTGCCCAGTTGGGTGCTGTCCTGTAGGCATATGGTGTAGCGGATCCCGGATCCTGGGCCTTTAGTAAGCTCTAGGGGGCATTTCAGTCAAGAACAGACTCTCGTCCCACGCATCTCCCCATGCCACACCCTGGAATCTGGTCTACCACTCTGTGCTTTGGGTGTGGTCCGAGAACGTCTGTTCCGGACCGGTCACTTCACGATCCCATGGGTGGTGCAGTAGCACCGGGGAGCGACACACAGTTAGGACTTAAAAGCTCGCACACGTACAGCAAGGTGGAGGATGGGTGAAGGAAGAACAGGAAGTGGCACAGGAACACGCGGAGGAAGAGAAAGGACGGGACACAAGGCTTCAGTGATACAGTTTGCTGTTATGTAAAGAGAAGGAGAAAATAGGTCCTGGATGGCTGCCAGAGAGCTGGGTGAATCACCAGCAAAGAACAGGCACGACATGGGTGCACACAAACACACACACACACACACACACTGGCACACATTCTGTCCCATTTCTTCGCCCCAGCTGAGATTCACAGTACAGGAAGTACAGCGGATGATGACTTGCCACGTGGCACCATTCAATGTGTAAAAACGGCAAGTGGCAGGAATGATCCCTTGCACCTCTTCACCGTTTAGCAACCAAGAAAGAATCGCAGCCTGGCTCCAAGGCCTGCTTTGTGGATCATACACTAATACAGAGAGCATTTAGGTTTGTAGCCTTCTTATTCAATGAATCAGTCAATCAAAATGTGTTTATATAGCACCTTTCGAACAAATCTACAGCAATTCAAAGTGCTTTACAAGCGATTGACAAAAGTAGGGTGTTAAAAATGGAGACGTAGAGACTAATGCACACCAAATCAACAATAATAAAAGCATAAAAGATCATACAAGAAATAAAAATAGCCTAAACCCTCCCGGTTCATAAACCAGAAGCATTTCTGAGAGGTATTCTGTCATGTAGGGCCTTATAAACTAATATTAAAATATATAATAATAATTTTAAAATCAGTCACACCTGAAAAGTTTATTTCCATCCCTCCATTTATGTATTTCTTGCCTATCTGATATTTTTTTGCTAGCCAACAGAATGCTGCTCCCTAAACAGCACTGGCTCACTGGGCATGACACACTCTGGGTATTCTGACCTGTCTTATTATGGAAGATAGTTAGCCTGTTGATTCTGATGAGAGACATCTTCATTACTGCAGATTTGTATTAGGCACTCCAGCGCTCCGCACCCCAGCCCACTTCCTCGGCTGTACTTTACCCCAGGCAAGACCCTTACTACTTTAACTGCTTCATTAAAGATGGGAGAGGATGGAGTGGGTGGAATGTGGAGGATCGCCATGTATTAATTTTGCATCAGTGAATTAATCAATTCAAATATACGTCAATTGATAAATTATTCAAATCTTCTTTTGTCGCATTTGAGAGGAGTGCGCAGAAGGAAAGGTGAGAACCATTTCAGATTGGATAATTAATATTAATACGTTTTTTTAAATGAAGAAAGGAAAATAGCTATCAATTCAATGTCAAGCTTTTTTAAACGCCGGGAATAATTAAGAGTGTTTGAGAGAGACAATTCCCACGATGGTACAATTCCCTACAATTAAAGGCAAAGGATTTGATTTCTCTTGTCCTCCTTGTCTCCCTCAACTCATCGTAAGAGCTACTGCCATCCGAATCTTGCAGCCGTTTTTATATCACTGCTTGATTGATAGAACTCTGAGAGAGATAAATAAATAAGAAGATGATGAATCTCCCTTTTCCACATCATAAGCAAAGATAATTAACAAGCCAGTGCAAAATGTGTGCCCTGCACCTGCAACCCACCGCTGCCTTGCTGAGAAGAGCGTGTATTTGTTTACTGTATTTTCAATTTTTCATCATTTCTCCGTGCAGTCCATCTTTATTTTTTTTGTTCTGTTTGCTAGTGGGTGGTGTGCGGAAGAGTTATGGAGACAACCAAGATTTAAAGTAGTCCTGCGCCTGACCCAAAGGAAAGCACTGCTGGATACATTAACATGATAGCGATATGATTATGTCGGAATGGACATGAAGGGTTTCAATTATTTACAGGTGATGTGCCCGATGAATTGGCAATGAAGTGGCTCATAAATTACCCCCTCTGTCTAATCAAGCCTCCAGTGGAATAATGGAGCAATTGCTGCCAAGGATGAAGCTCTCTCTCTCTCTCTCTCTCTCTCTCTCTCTCTTCAGTGTTTTGGGTGGGGGTTGGCTACTTTCACAGTGGGATGATGACACTCCCCAAATGACATTGGTTGAAAGGCAAGAAATGTGCCAGTGAGCGCAGGTTTAAAACCTCTCCACTTCATCACTGCTCAGTGCTTTACTGCGCTTTATGTCACCGGACAATGATACAGTGACAGCCAAGCATCAAAATGTGCAGCACCAGCACCTAATGTGCGCCTTGGTTTTGTGCCTGAAAGAGAGAGAGAGTATGAGACAGACATATAGACACATTGAGAGAAAGAGAGAGAGAGAGGAGAAAGACAGAAAACCAGACAGGAAAATAGAGGGCTGCTATAAAGGTTGGCATGGCTCCGCTCCAATGCAGCCTTCCCAACAGTAGCAACACTGTTCAGACAAAACACAGCCAGCCACCAGTCGCTGGCTCCTTTCTAGCAAATTCTACTGAGGCCTGTGGTGTGGGATTCTGCTCAGTTGAATGATGGCCTCTTTGATTAAAATAAATCAACTGCCAAAGAATTTTTAGCGGGTTTTATTGTGTCTCCAGTGAGTGTGTGAGATTTCTTGCATGTCCTTCTGATATGTAGACCTGGAGCGATTGATGCAACCTACCAGAGAGTTGCCCACCAGTAGGTACCAAGCCACATGCCAGCTTTCTCTGCCTTAAATGGAGACCACCAGATTAGTCTCAGTGCTTTTTGTACCCCATCTCACTGTAACAATCGCACAGAAGGTCTAAACTGTGTTGTGTAATAGTATATTAAACCTATTTTAAGGAAACAGACAGGGACTCGCCTTCCCCACCCACCACCATCACAATCCATAATCACCTTAGGCGGTTTACAGTAGAAAGAGGAGAGGGGAAGAAAAGAGAGCTAGAAATGACAGGAAGATGGAGAGGCAATGGGGAAGTGAGATAAAAGTGAAATGTAATGGAGAGAGAGAGAGTACCACCTACCGTTCTGGTGTCTTCTGGCAGAGGGAATCATTTTTAGGGGAAGACAGGGTGGTCTGTTCTCAGCCAGATCCTTAGCTCCCCCACACCCCCACCCCACTCCTACCCCCCAAAAAAAGAAGTGAATCTGGGGTGACTGCACCCACAAATGGGGCATGAGAGGATTAGTGGCGAGTGGGAAGGTGGTTGGGGGCTATTTTTTGTTTGTGTGCATACTAGTCCCTGCAACTCATTGTGGATCTGTGATTTTTTTTTTTCAAGCCACATGTTTTCAAAAATAGAAACATCACAAACAACATAACAAGCTAATGTGAAAGAGGAGAAGAGGGCAAAATAAAGAGTCCAATGTGCGCTGTGCTCCTGTGCGTGTTTGCAGTTTTGTGCTTTGCTACTCTCTAACTTTTCCTGTCATCGCGTAACACGTCCCGGGAGCCTTTTTCCTCTCTGTTCCCTTCCTAATGCCTTTACAGACACCAAATCCCCCAGCAGCCCCCCAAATGTCAGAACTTCCCTCATCTTTGCATCTATTTCAATTGCATTTCATTTTCTTACAGACAAACACGGAGCTCACGGGGGGAGACTAAGCATTAGGGTTATTATGAGTTTAAAGCACTTAAAAGCTTTTGGCCGTCCTGACACCAGGAGATGGAAGGGTCCAGAGGAGCAGGGAGGCATCACGCTCCAGTTTTTATAGAGAAGCGAGTCCCTGACGTGTATGCTCCAGTGTTTATACGCGTATAAGTTTATGTTCTGTATGCACATATATAAGCACGCAAGGACTGGCTTGTCTCCAAGAGCCTTGTGTCATGCCTGTAGCACTCCTCAGTGTGGCTTGTGGCAGACTGTATTAGCTCACTGCTCTGCAACAGTCAAAATTCTGTATCATGGCATCTTAGGCTGACTCCTTAGAGCTCTCTCCCTTAGGTCACACATGGAATTTAAGAGCTTTTCTGAGGCAAAGAGGTGTGACTCGCCCTGAGACTCCCCTCTCGCTCTTTCTCGGCATCTGTGTCTCTCTTCTCGCTCTCTCTCTCTTACTTATTTCTCCTCACTTTATTTCCCCCTGCTTTGCTGCTCCACTCAAGAGTCATGGGGTGCACACTCAGCGGTAAACCAATTTCATTTAGTATGTTTTCATATTTTTATCCAATCACGGCCTGCTCACAGGTTTCAAAAGCCACATGACACTTTTATTGGGGCCTAATTAAGGATCTCTGATTTAATCCATGTAATTTAATAAAGATCAGTCATGGATGTGAGGCTTTTGCTTTGTGCGTAGGAAGGAGACATTGATACATTGCAACCCCTGCCTTCTACAGCTGCAGGTCAGAGATTTGCGTTAGGGCTAGTATGAATGTATGGTGTCCACACTCCACCTGTTGGGCAATGTGGGTACAGAGGCTAAACGAGGGGTTTCAGGAAATTTACACTTACTGTGGCTTCTCTCACATGCACAAGTGTTTCTAACTGACAGCCTCAGAACGCAGGCACTCAGGTGGTTTCACCGCCAACAGCAGATCAGTCTGTACCCGAAGCCATCCACTCTGTAATTGCCTCTTGGCTTGCTCATTGTTCTTATTCATTTTCCTCACTGCATATAAAAAGTGGCTGAAGTACTTTCAATTGTTATTTTTGTTATTCAGATGTGTGTCTACATCATTGAATGATTGGTGCAGGCTGCCTCATTACAACTGCTCACACTTAAAGTCAACCCTCGAGACTGATAAGTTTTAGTCAAGCCTTTGATTGTGATCATTTCAGTTGCTCTCGCAGGATGATTGAAACGCAATGCTGAGCAGCATTTTCTAAGCCTTCCAGTGAATGACTTGAATGAGAGCGAGAGAGAAAACGGCCTGGCATGGTCTTTTCTGTCCTTTTCAGTAGCTCTTCACAGGCCTCCAGCCAGTCGATGTTGTGACGCAGTGTTGAGCAGAGAGAAGGCAGAAGAGCTGAGAACAGCCCGGGTTGGCTGGGGTGAGGGATCGCGTGCTGGGAGGCGTCTAGACAGTCAGGGATAACAGGCCAGACAGAGAGAGCGACGGAGACTGGCAGAGTCTGGGCCAGAGGGAGGCCATGTCGGGGGCACGGCTGGCTGGGCACCTTATCTAAAATCACGTCTACTCGCTGTAGACTTCAGCTTTTGGACACTAACGGCATGGACAGTTGACAGGGTGAGGGGCCACTTCCTGGCCCAACACACCATCAGTCACTCCTGCCTCAATCAGTGACATCCCTCTCTGTTTCTACCCTGACTTTCTGCCACTTGACCCCATGTGGTGACGCACATAAAATGCAGCCAAACCACTAAACCAGTCAACCAGCAAATTTAAATTTTTTCTGTGTATCTGCAAGAACTCACATTGTTGCATAAAACCAATGTGTGGCAGTCATCCTAGATATGCACTCTCTCTGAGACTTCCTGTCTGACTCTGCCATGCTAAACTACACGGCTTTCTTCTGTAAAGTCACAAATTCATGGGATCTCTTGACTCTTATACGAGGTAAGATGTTTTTTCTAGCTGATCTATGGCAGATGAGGGAAAATGTGATGACTAATGTCTCTTACGTGTAAGGCTTGGGCTCATCTCTCTACCGCTCATTATGCCTGAGCCCTACGACAGTTTGGAGGGCGTCGGAAGGCATTGCCACATTGGCCATATGCTTTCCGCGGCTCCTATCTGTCAGAATGTCAGGACGTGGCGGGGGTGCGCTTTTCTGCACCAACAGAGGAGTGGAGCGCAGCACTACAGGAGGGCCTCATTACCTACACACCCCGCAAGAGAGACTCAGGGACGGGCGAGCAGGCATACTGAGCATTGTGTTTAGAACCAGAGGGTGAGCCATTTAAAAGGCACTCAACCCATCCGACCGCCCCTCCCTCCCTGTAGCTCCATTATCACAGCAGAAAATGTGACACAGGATTTTTCTAAGTAAATGCTTTAACAAATTAACAAAGTAATTAAGGCAAACAAATTGATTCCCTCAACATTTTTAATTGAACCTTTGCCTTTGTGTCTCCATCTGGCCAATCCCCTCTCACCCACAACCCAAACCGGTTACCTCTTTATCTGGATTGCCATTAGGGAACTTACGTTGTGGCCAACACTCTCCTATGGAGCATCTAAACGAAGCCAAGACATTTATTTTTGCTCTGACATTTGAAGATGGAGTGCTTGCTTTTGGGGTAACTGCATCTGTGGTTTTCAGGCGTTACGGAGCAGTGTTTGCACTAATCGAAACACCTGACACGTTTTCTTTTTAGGCTGCGTATAGATCATTTGGCTCTTAGTAAGGGTCCACAGATCACAGTGATCCCAGTTGTGCCTGGTAATTCACAATAGAAAGTGGTAAGGTCCCTCACAATTCTCAGCCCTCCATCAACATTGATCCATTAAATTTATATTGGAAGCCTGCTTTCAGATGGTTAAGGCAAAAATCAAACGTCTGCCCTTGACAATCTGTAATCTATACTGTCTGAATTAGGATGCATTAGTGATCTGGTCACTTCTCAGTCAGGTGGTTGAAATGCTCAGTGGAGGGAGGCTCCATTAGAAATCAGGGGAAACTTTAAAAGAGGTTTTCTTTATGACTTTTCAAGAGAGACATTTATTGTTCAAAAACGTTATCTCAGTCGGGGGAAAGTCACTCCTCTTTCAACTAATGACTATCAAAGAAGCTCATCTAAATCTCTACTTCATTTTCAAGCTATTTTGCTATGCTTTTCTGTGAAATTGCTCTAGCCTTTGAATGAGTTTATTTTCAATACGTATTCATGTAGAAAATGTGTATTTAAGATGGATGAAATGCTGTATTCCGCATAGACAAGATAGTTGGATGATCACAAATACCTCGATATTAATATATTTTGCATTCCAGCAGCAATATTCTCTTATAATAACAACATCATTATGGGCCGTGTGTATATCTATATCTAAAATATTCATGATGTTTAACATTGTCACATAATCATGGAGGGTAAAATGTTATAAATCGTAATATTTTGTACCATTTAGAAATAGAAATTGGAAGGCTGATACAAACTAGCTGCTCATCTGTATAATCACATCCATGCATGGATTTGTGCCACAGTAGTCTGTTTGAAGATATAGTTGTTACAAACTTTTCAACTATTGTCAGAGAGCACACTGGATACTGTAATTCAATATGCACTCTACACTACCAAAGATGACCGCAGGTTCAGGGGGGGATCAGGTCGGTACTGAGAGGGTGAGGCTCGTTGCAGTGCCACCCAACACAATCCCATGTGCCCTAATTAATTCGCCCAGTCCCATGTAGCGTGGAAGCTAGCGGCTCGGCAGATGTAGCGCCATGTTAAACTTTATGTTGCCTGAAAATGGCTTCCGCTCCAAGTGCGTTTGAGACAGAGATGGTTTGACTGTAAAATGATGTGTTTTATGGCACCATTATCGGTGCGATATTCCTTAAAGATGCAGCGCTGCACACTGTGGCATTCTCCGTCTGCAGGAGGGAGCAAATTGATATGAACAGATCAACAGAGCTATGCCCTTCTGGATGTCCTTGGCACCATACTTGGCCCTGAAATTGATTTCTCTCCATATCTCCTATGCCAAAAAAACTCTCATTCAGAGATTTTTATACTCCCACTGCTGACACATTTTGTTCAGGTTTGGAGAGGATGTACTGTTGGAATGTCATTCATTTCTTCCCACGTTACTTTCCACACTTTTAAATTAACCTAATATTAATGCAGCGTGTTGGATAGTGTGTGTCCTTCCCTCGCCTCTGCTGTAGCGGGTAAACTCTCTCAGTCCAACATTATTTCACACTTATACATACTTACACACACAAACGCACATATTGTGCCTTGGCTATGCTCCATTAGGTGGGCTGTGTCTTAAACAGGAGGCTGACGTCACCGCTTGCCTAGGGAATATAGGACGGGTAGTGTGTATGTGTTTGTGTGTGTCTCTGTTGTTTGTGTGCCTCTTGTTTTATTCTCAATGTCCTTATTGTCTCTCCCATGGGATCCCCCCCCTCCACACCCCCTCTTCTCTGTATTTGTGGCCTGCTGGATTCTATTGATCAGCCTGTGAAAACTTGACTGTGTAGAAGAGGACAGGGAGAGAGAGTATGAGAAAGGGAGGGAGAGAGTGGCATTTGTGTGCCAATATGTGTTTTTCGATTTATGAGTGTGTATGTTTGTGGGTGTGATTGGGGATCAAATAAAAATAGAAATAAGTATCTGGCTCCCTTTGAGATACAAACTTTAGGTGTTGAATTTATTAGTCTGATGTACTGATATTCTTGCTATAGATGCTTAAGCGTGTGTGAGCTGCCTCTGTGTGTTGCTCTCTTTACAGGAGCGGTGAATTATGATTTACGGCCAGGGCATATCATGTTAAGACCTATTTTTTAAACGTTCCAGTCACCTATCAGATTGTAAAAAAGGGACACAGTGCATGAGCAAAAGACTGCAGGTGAAACGATGGACAAAAGGTCACCTACAACAGTGTTGTTAGAAATGGCAAACTGCAGTTGCATTTTATAATTCAACAGCAATTTTGCTGTGTGTGGCTTTTAAAAATTGAAAAACTGCTAGAAGTGTAAATTTGAGCAGTTGGCATGCCCGAGCACAGGGAGGTGTGAAGCGAGGTTGCCTCCCACAGAGACAGACTGCCACTGTTCAGACCCTCCCTTAGTGCCGCACCACCATCAACTAAGCTTCTAGTAACACAACACAATACAGTGTTGGTACTATCAACATGGTTGGATCACTTGTTGTTGCCGTGGGAGGTTGGAATTCCTCCCATAGATCCAATGGTCTTTCTGCTGCAATCTGGCTAAACTCCCAAACCTTGAGGATGATTTTTTCATTCACATAAATGATAGAACAGAAATACAGAAACACCAGCAAGGAGCTGGGAGTTGTGTTGTCTGGGTGTATTGTGATGACTTGATAAGACCTAATTTAGTCTTTGTTTAAACTCCACCACAATGACTTCAAAGAGAAATGTCTATGGAGAATGCCATTTTTGCCAGTATTTAGTGCACACATTCTATTCTAATCTGTTTTGCTGCATGCCGTCTCTGTAGACGTGGGATGCTTTTTCTGGCATCGTTTCAGACCACACACCTCATAGACGGCAGGGTCAACGCTAATCACTGCTTACATAATGAATTTGCATGATCATATGGGCCTTCCATCTTAATGATGCCAGTGGAAAATGCCATCTCATACTTTGCTTCAGAATATCTCATCAATGCACAAATGGCATCCTCGGTAGTGATTAAGAAAGCCTTGACACATGGCTAATGTTTTTATCATGCTGTTCAAACCACTGGGTGACCATTTGCGTCTTGTTGATAGGGATGTTGACATCCTGGAAGGCATTGTTCCCATCAAGAAAGAGATAAAGGCAATTGCTGAAAATTAGTATATTATCAGCATAGAGTTTGCCTGGCTGGTGGAGGGATGCTGGAACCTAAATCATAACAGAAAGTTTACTTCAAGTCAGTACAGAGCTACATTATCTGCTTTTCATGTTGATGTTTTGATCATGGCCATGTTTGTTCTGTGTAACACAGAAGCGTCCTCTCAGGCTTTTTTATGGCCACACATTCTTCTCTGTCTTTTTTCTTCTTAAAGCTACCAACAAATGGTGAATGAGGCACAAAACAAAGAGTTCTTTGAAGAACAAAGTGAACCTGCCACATACAACGACCGGCTGGAGACGAATCCCATCGCAAAGATTGCATGCTTTCAAGACAGGGGAGGGAAAAGCATCCCTAACAACAAAATTATATAAATCACCACTCTTATGGTCTATACGGTTCAATTTAATGTGCTTGTAATGATAAATTATTTTGGTTATGAATCTAAAGTGGACCTGAGTGCAGTTGGAGCAGCAGGACTGTTAGAACAATTGCAGCTGTCTCCCAGGGCTGTGGCCATTAGTCAATAAATTAGAAAGTAATTAGTTTCTGCTTCTGTGGCTCTATTTGAAGCGCTTCACACAGGTGTAATGAAAATTTATTGGAGCTGTTGATCCGGAGGAGAAAAGAAAAGTAGAGGATTTGTAGCGTGTGATTGTAATGCAGGATTTCCATCTTCCTCTCTCCTTTTTTGCTTGCAGCGACAGGTAAAGTTAGCCACGGTGACCAGTATTGTGAGAGTTGGCTTCGATGTTCTGAGCTTTGTCAGCAGGCCAATTAGCTAGCAGCTATAAATATTTAATGCGTGGACACTTAATAAGGCTTTCTTTTTAGAATATTTTGAATTCACGACTTCAAATCATTTAACTTTAAGGCTTTTTGGTGAGAAGAGGTAAATGAACGTGACCAAAATCAACCCCCAGTCATTCATGAACCAAACTCTGTGCCCTTTCTGTCTCATACAGTCAGACTCAAACAATCAATCATAAATCCTGTGGTCCTGCTAAGGAGCAAACATACAGGGGAAATATTCACATACAACATACAGCATCACATAAGTTAAAATAGCATACATAAAATTTCAGAGTGTCATGTTTTCTTTCCTGTAATTTAACAATGTCTTCTGTGCTCACACAAGCCCAAGAGGAACACAGCTAGTTCCCTGGACTGTCTGTTTCATTCTGATTCTGTGTGCTTTTTGGCCAGCGGGCATCTTATCGTGCTTTGTACTTCATACAGCACACTCATTTTTTCCAGTGTCAGTTGACATGCAGTCTTTGTCTTTTCACTCCTACATAAAAAGGGGGAGAACGTCAGACTTCAGCCATCAGGTTTACCTAATTGAACAGCTTCGCATTTCTCTTTCATGCCATTGTGTGCGGATCAAGGCAGTCACACGAAGCTTTTTGTTGCCAGACAACATCAAGGCTATTTGTTTTGTCTGGTGGAATGTAAGGTCAACAGGAGAGGAAGAACAGAAATTGGAAAGCGCTGTGATGTCAATGAACGGCACGAAAGACAGACAGAGGGAGGGAGCTGGCACGGCAGCATATGGGTAAAAAGAGAAATTAGAGGTGAAAGCGAGATGAGGCGGACAGCGGAGGCAGTGAGGAGATGAAGAAACAAGCACAGGCGTGAAGTTGTGAAGGTAGCAAGAGAGAGGGAAAGAGAGATATGGGAAGAACAGAAAGGACGGGGAGTTGAACAGGGACAGGATGGACGGATGGATGAGGACAATGAGGCAGATCGGCCCCAGCCCAGGCTATGGCCAATTAGAATAAAATTAGCTGGACCTTGGCAAAGGCTAGGGCGCACAGTAGGGCAGGAAGAGGGGGGAGGAGAGGTGGAGGAGGAGGGGCAAAGGGGGAGAATATCCCGGTGATTAAAACCAAATGATTAGTGGTGTGCAAGGCAGAGGGCTAGAGAGCTGGGGTCACCTGAGCCTGCGGGGAGAGAGAAGGTCTAATAGTAATGAGACCTACCTTCCCACTCCTCGTCGTCACCCTCCTCTTTTCATCCATTCATCCGTTCTACCACTACTCTTTATTTACACATTCTCCCCTTTTTCTGTCTATCAATGCGCTTTTCCCTGTCTGCGCCTCCTGCCTTCCTGTAGTAAACCCTATTACTATCTATTACTGTCTATTGCCTTTGGCCAAAGCGCGCACTAATGCTATTGTTGTGGAGACAGTTTAGCTTTTTGTGATAAGCAAAGATTTATGAGTAGTTTGTTTATCTTTTTTAATCACGAGTGTAGATCTGCAGATGCATGGTAATAGATGGACTGAGCTGCAACAAAAACTCAACACAATACTGGCATCTGTTGCAGATTCATCAGTGTGCTGCTGCTTCAGTTTTACTAATGAGAATTAGAATTTGGTCAGAGCTTGCATTCCTGTCTAAAGCAACTACCATCTGTGATATAAAGGAGTATTTTGGCCATGCAATGACAGCTAGGATGGCAAGGACTACTTCATTTCCCACACTGGTGTCTCACAGTGTAGAGGAGGCCAGATATCAACGGTAGTCGTAGGAATCCCCAGAAATGTGTTTTGGTCCAACAGGGTTTTGAGTTGCCTCACATGGTTGTCACACAGATCTGGTCTTGTAGGCATCCCGTGTACTGTGTGCGTATGCAATCTTTCTGGTGTATGTGAGTAAATGCTTGTGCATCTGCAAGAATTTAAGTGTGTGTATCTATCTGTCAATGATGAGGTCTGCCTCTTGGCATGCTAATGGCCACAAGCAGCACCACTGATGCACTGACTCTTTAGGCATCAAAGCATAGCCTAGAAGGGTGGTTCACCAGATCCAATGGTGGACCATCTGTCAATCATTTTAAAACCCAACCTTATTTATTCTACCAAATCTGACTTTTTGTTTAGCTTTAAGAAAAGAAACATATATGCAACCCTCTCTTCACTTATGTTATGTATTATTTTACCTCATCTTTTCTTATTAATCATTAATTTGTTTTTGTTTTCCAATGATTTGATGTCCCCTTTTCAATATCTTATTTTTCATTCTGGCACCCTTCTGCACTTTCTCTGGCTCATAGGATCTCGACTATATCTTAGGAGGTCCTCTCATGTCTTTCTCAACTTTTTACAATTGAGAAAAGCTTAACAAGAAAGCCCCCCCCCCCCAAACGGAGGAGCAGCAGAGCAGATATTCAGGTTCTCTTCATGACGTCCGCCATGAATAGGTAGAGATATCATTGTGTCTTTTTCCAGGGAGGCAGCCAGGGTAACACCAATACACTGCGAATCAACAGGCAATCGTGCAGAACATGCACAGAGCTCCGATAGCCTGAGAGGAGAAAAATCCAGCTCCTATATGCTACTCCAAGCCCCAGCCTACTTTAATTACAAATCTTTGCGAGCTAAATTAGATTTGCCTTACTATGGGCACACTATTTTCTGGCAAGTCAGTATTTTTCTTACAAGACACTTTCTGTAAGAGCAAAGCCCTGTTTATCTTTATCTTAAGTGTCTCTGTGTCTCTCCACCTCTCAAATCCCCTTCTTTTTTGCTCTTTCCATCCATCTCTCCATCATACTTTCTGTTTCTGTATCAGTCTATAGTTTATTTTGCCACTCTTCCGTGGCAGAGCAAAATTTCCTCTGCAGAGAGGTAAAGTACTGTCAGCCCTGGAGGACTTTTGGAGAGCAGAAGACATGTCAGAAGTCTGGTGGGTCTTTTCCACACAGACCCCACTCAGTTATGTGGTTGAAGCCCATGGAGAAAGAGCAAACACAGCCCTAGGTTCAGGCCACGGGTCTGCAGCCATGGGAGACGGGGATAGACAGACAGCCCTGAATAAAGAGATCTACCCACAGGGTGGATTGGTTGGCGAGAGGATGTAATTCTGTGTGTGTTCTATTCTACAATGGCAGGAAGCACAGACAGCTGCATGCACAGAGGGAGAGAGAGAGAGAGAGAGAGAGAGAGAGAGAGAGAGAGAGAGAGAGAGAGAGAGAGTGAAAGTGACAAATAGACAGTGCACTACATGTGACCATTGTTTGAGTTGCCAAATTGCTCTGTTGTTGGCCAGCGATTATCTGTGCTACAGAACACCATGATGAGTTTTCAGTTTGGAGAACATTGGAAAGGAGGAAAAGGGAGCAAATAAAGGCCTTCCCTGTTGGCTACCTGTGATGACTTAGGCAAGCCAGGAGACGTATAGCACAGTCTAACACATAAGGCCTGGGGGCCTGTATCATTTTAAAACAAGAAAAGGAGAAACAGAGTAAAACTGCCAACGTCTGCTACAGAGCCCCCAATGTATTGTGCTGTATAACAGTGCCCCAGAATGGCCTCTGATCGGAGGTGAGCGGTGGCAGTTTCAGCTTGCCGTAGGGACAGTGGACAGGAAGCCTGGTCAAGTGGACGACAGCGAGGGTCACAGGGTCCCCTGGGGAGGAGATATCCCAAAGGGGGTGGGCAGATGGGGTCTGGAATGACAGTGTTCTCAGACAGGTGGATGGCTGTCACCCTCATTTCGCCACCGCCAGCAAGCAGGTGGCCTCTCCCTCCCCCTGTTCCCCTCAAGGGTCACCTTCACATGGCACTGCTTCCCCCTGGGTCCCATCCCATCATATATACACTGTATGCACACACACTTGCGCTAACACATAGACACACACACACACACACATACACACACACACACCAACCAATGGTTCTCATACTGCGCGACTCTCAGTCAACCCCAGCACCTGGGGACTGGGCGCGTAAACAGTCACTCTCAAGGTTGAACCCAGGTGTTTCATTTCCATTAAGGCCCTTATCACATTCACAGCCTCCTCCCTCTGACTTTGGTCATAACACAGACGGAATAGTCATTAAATTTCAGATTACCTTCTCTTTGCCTTTGTAGATGTTGAGATGCACAGGGTCTATTTTAGATGTCTGTCTGTGAAATAATTATCTCCCAACTCTCTGCCCCCGACATCTTCAAAAGAGGATGCTCCATTGATGATTTTTGCCCTACATCATAGCTTTGCTCTTGCCGCGACTCTAAAACCCAATATAGCGTAATTAAACTAACAAAGTGACATCAATAAAGACAGAAGTGCTCTGTAATTACAGTCTCTGCTAGGACATCATAAGCAGGCAGTGTCATCACCCTAACGAAGGAAATAAATCGATGGCAGACAGACAAAGCCCCGCTTTACGATCCCCTTCTCCTCTGACACACAAAGCCAACCATAAACACGAGTAAGGCGAGAGTTTAATGGCAATCTTAAAGTTGCAGAGGCCACTAGCTTGTCTTTACTGCGCCTACCCAGCAATACAATGGGTGCCTTGACACTTTCACCACTCCCTTCCTCTCCTTCATTAGTGCTTCTCTCTGTTTCTCCCCTCAGTCTGCCTTTTCCCGTCTCCTTCCCTCCTGTATGGTGTCTGGTCTTCTCACCCTCTAGAGACACATGAGTGGCAGGCGTCCCCCCCTTAATAACTGTGTATTCCAATTCTGACACGGTTGCACAAAAACAGACACGCAAAAAAATAATATGTTGCAGGATTCAAGATTGGCATTCCCACATTGCCTCTTCCTGCAGAGCGCCATGTGGACAGCAAGGCTAAACGTCAGGGGAAGATATTTAATTCCACGTGCACACACACACATGCATGCAGGCTCACTCAAAAACATATATAAAACCCACTGTCTCTCTCAACCCTGTGTTTTATCAGGGTTTACCAAGTTTCCTGAGAAATCTGCCAAAAAACATTCCGTAATACACACTCATAGATATTTTCCTACACTGTCTGTACTGTACATCACGGGTTCCTGCTGAGAATAGCTCTGTATAAATCCATGCCTGTCACAGGTTAACACGAGCGAGTACGTGGCCTCAGAGGCTTCATCAGAAATAAGAATGTGTGCCATGTTTTAGATTTTCTTTGCACATTGAACATGGTCTCAGGGCGACAGTAGTAGTATCTCCCTCTGCCCCCTTTCCCCCTACACGTTGTTCGATCAAAGAAAACTCTGCAGAATATGATATCTGAAAGAAATATGAGCAACTGATGAGTTGTAAATTTGTGTATACTACTGTACGTACCACATTGATGAATGAAACATAGATTTCATTTCGTCTCCCACTGCCTGGCCCTATATGCGGCACAGAGCCAGAAGCAAACTCTTTGCCATGCTGTGGATGTTGCCTTGACTCCCCCCCACCCCCCAATTCTCATAGCCTCCTTGCTGAGGTGACTGATGAGCAGACTCACTGGTGTGTCAAATATGGGGGAAATAGTCAATCAGCTAGGCCGGTGTGGCAGGCCTACGTGCTGCTGTAGTTTGGAAATGCTGCTGCAGGAAGTGTGTAAAAGTCATGCTTGTGCCAGACTGAGGATAAACATTTTATGGTTTTGGAATAGGAGGGTTACACCTCTTCCATTTCTGGAAGGCATGGCTAGATGCTCATTGCATCTGTGTTTAGTCCACCCCAAGCTGTGTGGGATTTGTTACACTAGGCCTACTGTCATGCCAGCCATGCTTGAGTGTGTCTCTGTCTCTATATTTTTTTATGTGCGCATGTGCTGTGTGTCTGAGGATGTTTTCAAGAAACAAAAGGAGGAAGGGAAGAAAGGAAAGAAAGATGTGTGTGTGTGTGTGTGTGTGTGTGTGTGTGTGGATCATTTATGGAGGAGAGGGTGTTGATGTTATTTAGTGTGAGGGAGCTCAATGGGCCGCTGAACTTGGAAAATGAAAAGGCAGAGGTGGCCGTGATTAGAGGTGTGCCTTGCTGACTACTTTATGAGTGTATTCAGATGTGTGTGTGTACATGCGCATGTAGATGGCTGTGGGAGTCTGTAGCTGGACGGGTGTAGATAAACATAGTGGGGCACACACAGTCTATCATCGTCATTTTCTGGGTAAGGCCTACCAGTGTTGGTGTGCATAACCAGGGGAAGCAGAGTTGACTTATTCTCTGCTTCGCTCAGTCACATTGTGTGTGTTTGTATGTGTGTGATGTTCTGGCCCCAGCTGATGAATCAGATATGGAGTGAACTCAGACATGTTCCAGGGGCCACGGTCAAGGGTCATCATATACAAACATACCCAGAGCAATTGAATGTGTGAGCGCGTCGGGGCCTGTGGGATCACTTGACTACCACGCTTACCTATAACATCATCATCACTACCCGCTCCCCTCTAAGTCTCATGGCCCCTTTCAGTCAATCTCCCCTTACATTTCTTTTTTTTCTCATGTTTTGCCTCCATTCTGCTATTGGAAACACATCATTCATACTCAATAACATCAACAAAACATGTCAGAAAAAAATCAGATTTTAGAAGGTACTTGGTTTCATAGCATGCAAAATAGACCCTCCGCTTGCATATGTTCCATGAGGATTGTCTATGTGTAAGGTCATGCCTGGATGGGCATCCCTCCGTCCATCACCATAGTAACTGCAACAGATGTGTTTACTATACTTTTTTAGGGTCAGTGGTCAACATATTAACTGTCTGCAGCGTATCCACAGCATCGACAGAAACAGCATGTTCTACTTTTAATTGTCGACAAGTAAACAGGGCCAGCCATCATGTTTTTCTTTTGTCAGTGCTTTTCTTTGTTTAACCAGGGTACAGTAGATTCACTGAGCTGGAATGCTCTTTTCTATGAATGCCCTGCTCCACACTGACACAGATGCACACGTTCACAGCTGAAAGCTTCCCAATACAACCGCAGCCTGATCTTTTTGGCCAACTGAGCAGCTTCAATCTGTTTTGTAGAAAGTTGGATCATACTGATTGCCTCACATGCTGCTCTGTTGCAGCAGCAGTTTGATGATCAATAAATTAACTGATTGCACAGCATCCACTGCATTTATGAAAATAATCCCAGTGAACATTACTTTTAATTGCCAGCAACTAAACAGGAGTAACCAGTATGCGTTTGATTTAGCTGTTGAGGAAAAAAGAAATGCCATCATACTGGCCTAACAGTCTCACTGACTTACAGTCCACCGCTGCTCAGCCTTTTACACTTTCAAGCAAATATCTTCTAATTATTGTTATCTTTATGTTGTTTTTTTTCTCGTGGACAATGCACATTAATCGACAGTAGTCCCTCGTCAAAAGTTAAAAACAGACATCAATCAATTCAGTTGAAAATTCACTTTCAGTGCATCAGAACATGACTTTGTATATGCTCATCTGAACCTGTCATTTTCCCTTTCATCTCATATCAAGACCATGCACAACACAGTAGGTCCCCCTCTGTTGACGCTCTGCATACTCAACATTCTGGCACAGGTTGTGTTTATGGAGGCGAATCAGAGTGTGTCAGTGTTTGTGTATAATCCCCACACCACACGCAGGGATCAGAGAAGAAAACCAATGCTACACTGTGAACTTCATCCTGGAATCCAATCCCATCATTATTGCGGAGGTGGCTTGGACTCCAATATGTTTAGTGCCACCTCAAGACCGTATCAGCTCTGCAAAGCAAGCAATGCCTGAAATTCAATTTGATCTGCATGGCCACCATCACTTGACCGTGGCTGATGTCCGTCCTTCTACTCCTCACTATCTATCTGTGCCTGAGCTGCCGCTGAGCCCTGGGCTCCAATTAATCCCACGATGCCTGGCCGTGGTTGGTATGGTGACCAGACAGGGCACAGAGAGAGCTGTGATTCCCAGGTGAAAGGTGGGATAGACTTTCTGATTCGCTCCAGCACACAGATAGAGTTACAGCTCAATTTCAAACTCTCGCCCTCACTGGTCTATCCTCATGACTAAAATAGGACCAAGGAATAGGAGAAGCGAGAGGAAGAATAGCTTCTTCTTTTCTTTCTCTCTGTTTTCCCGTCTGTCTCTCTCCCTTTTCTCACTCATTTTTTTATCACTCCCTCTTTTCAACCCGACCCCACTCCCCTCCATCACGGTGCTGATGGTTTTTTTTTTTGTGACAGATGGGACTCTGAGATGTACTTTATAGCTTGGTCAGGTTGTAAAGCAGCACTTCTAACTCTGCACCTCTGTCTCACTTTAAAAAGTGGAGATTTCTATTTTTTTTTTCAGTCACAGGCTCTTTATCCATCTCTTTTTTCACTTGTTCCTACTGCTTGCGCTTTGTTCTCTCACCTTTTTTGTGGACAAGGCAGGATTTGTGAATTAATCATAGTTGGTTCAATAGCTGGCCTTAGCTGTGCTCAGTCACTGTGGATCAATAGGGGAAGGTCAGTGGCACTGTGGTGGCACTGCTCTGCAGGGAGAGACAAGACGAGCCATGTCCAGGTGATCCATAAGCTCAGTCTGGCATGAGACATGATGGGAGGAGAGCCTGTCCTTGCCCTATCGTGCCTCTGTCCTGGTCTCTGGAGAGACAGACAACTACCCTCACCTCAGGTGAATTTCAAGGTCCTCTTGCCATCTCCATATCATCTAGGATGGTGCCCCACTTTTAAAGAACTTAAGTTTAATATCTTTACTTCACAACACAAGGTGTTTTTATACTGATGTCAGATAATAATAATTCTATCTTTGCTTTTTATTTCCATACTGGCTTTTACACATTTGTCTTAAATAATGTCAATGAGACAAGTTCATGGTACTTCTTGAATGTAGCATTTATAGGAATCCAGTGAAGAGAAATAAAGTTCTTTGATCCTCTTCTCTGAATTAGGTTCCTTAAAGTACATGACCACATCATTAACTTGAATTCTCCTGCTTCTCAGTTTAAAAGAAAGCAAGGTTGTTGTTACTAATAATGAAAACCTGACCTTTTCTTGCTGCAGTCTAGTTCGACTTAGATTTAATTGCGTTAGTATTTTCATACCATGGGAGAACATAAGCAGCTAAAACGGCAACTCTACCCCCATGACATAAAAAAGGCTGTATTAAATTCCCTGCTGCCCCATGCATTATTGAAAGTACAAAAGCATACAAATTGTCATAATAAGGCAGTGCTACAGGACTTAAGTTTACACATGCATGATGCACACAGCATGCAGTTGTCAGCAGGAGCCAGGCTACAGAGCAGCTTCATTCTGATAGCACCTTTATTTACAACGTACTGAGACACCCCACGAATGATTTGTGGAGATTAGCGGAGAGGATGTGAGGCATGAATCATCGTCTCTGTAGTCGCAATTTCCAAGTAAGCATATGCACACTGACTAAAGGCTGAAAATAACATTCGCCACAAATATGATGTGGAGGCCTTTTGAGCAAGCAAGTTCAAAGTCATCAACATCTCAACTCAGTTAAACGTATTATGTGCGCTCTCAGACACACACACACACACACACACACACACACACACACACACACATACACCAGTGTGCATTTCAAGTGAATAAGAAATGTCTTCATAGCCAAAACCTTACAAGCACTGAAATTCAAATTCTGTGTCACCTAAGCTGTACATCAAAGCTGCACATTAGCCTTTACTGCTGTGTGTGTATGTGTTGACACAGAGAATGGAGTAGTGTAACCAGTGTATGACATGGCTATTTGTAAATAACGTCCCAACCTCATCCACTGGCAGGAGCTGAGAGCTTTAAGTCTGAGTGGTGATGGCAGCCTCCCTGAAATGTGCATGAAACTGGCTTAGCGCTATCAGCACAGCATCACCGCCAGTCACCAGCCTCCCTCTCATTCTGCCGGGCTGCTCTGGACCAGATAAGAGCAACACCACCCTCCTCCCCTACTGCTTCCATGCGCCTTATGTTGTCTCCCAGCAATCCACCCACCCTCCCACACCAATTCACCCTTATCCTCTTTACAAGGTCTTATAGGGACAGAGACATTGATGTGTAGCTACTACCGTAATTTATATTCTTTGTAAATTGTCTGTGATTTTTTTCATTGAGATAAGTACGGGGGGAACATCTGTTTTGTGCTGCAGGGCAGTGGGCCGGGGCCTGAGTTCTGTGGCAGTCACCGGCAGTATAGATAGAGAGAAAGAGGCGAGGCACACGATCTGTCTCCCTATTCTGAATTCTGAAAAACTCCAGGGGCCGAACTATGCTCTCATCATTACTGTTGTATTTAGGTGAACACACTGGGTAAACAAACAATGTCCTCCATCTGTACAGCCTTGGAGACACGCGACGTCATGTTTGAAAACTTAACTTTATGATTCAGCTGCTGTGACAGTTTTCTCTCTTAGTTATCTCTAATGCTTTTTAAAGATGACCATGACCATTTACCAGACACCTCAGAGCCGAGAGAAATAATATTAACACGTTACAGAGACAAAGGGATGGTGCAATATGATTTAAAAGATGTTGCATAACTTGTTCCAGCTGACTGACCCACCTTAATGGCCCTTAGTCCCTTAATGATCAAATATCATTAAGCATTCATGGTTGTGGGCTGAGGTCACTTAGGACTAGACTAGCAAGAACTGTGGACATCACAGTGACCAGGTGCTGAGGCATCATTGGCAGTCAAAGAGAGATTCGACCTGCGGCGTCTCGACATACGAACACTAGCGGGGGAGTTGAAGGGCTTCAGAGCAGCGCAGACAATGAATCTCAATCCAGAGGCCATGGCAGATTTACATTTAAAGTAGTTTTAGCGAACGCCCCACTTCCTGATGCATTCTTTGGCAGGGCTGAAGGGATCGGCTTATCTGCGAGTCATCAATTGCACGTGATGCGTCCACCAGATAGGAGCTCCCGATGTGACGCCAGCACCTTCCCGCTCACACGTCCAGCTCAGAGATGATGTGCCATCTAATAGAGCGCCTTTGCTTGAAGTATAATTACATTACACGTGGAAACACCTCTGCTCAGTGTCGACAGCTCCAGATGTGTGTGTGAATGTCTGTATGTGTACGTGTGTGTGTTCGCACGCACACGCACGTGTTTTAACACATGTGACCTATGTCTTACCTGTGAGTGACAGCACCAGTAATGGCCAGCATCAGTGTGTTATTGATGTTCTGTCACTCTTCTTGCTATTAATGTTATCCTTAGATGGAGCAACAGGGTTACCAGAAACTTGGTGTGTATGTGTGCGTGTGTGTGTGTGTGTGTGTGACTGCTCAGGGGCATATTTGTGCCTCATATTTATACTTAATAGGGTTGGTGTGTGTCACACCAAATGTAGGTGTGCGTAGATGTGTTTGGATGAGTAGTAGATGTAAGTGTGGTTGTTGACACACTGGGGTAAAGGCTGTGATGGCTGAAGGCTCTGATGGGTAATTGAGAACAGCAGGTGTCGCCTCCCTCCTGAGCCACTTCAGGCCCCAACCAGCTCACCCTTCAATCTTCAAAGCCTCTCAGGACCAACTCTCCTCTGCTCTACTCTACTCTCCTCTACTCTACTCTACTCTATTCTTCTCTCCTCCTAGCTGCATTGCCAGTTGAGCTTGCTGGGGAGAAAAACAGCATGTATGGTATTAATCAAACCCAGGGCATCATGGGGAATAGGGCAGAGTGAGGAGGTGGGGGGGAAGGCTAGAGCCCAGCTATTACTGCTACACCGGTTCGCCAAGACCGAAATATTTCATTCTCTGTAACCCTTTTGACATGAACACATCCAGCAGAACATAATTCTTACAATATAAGCTAGAATGCCTAAAAGTAAAATTATGTACGCTTGTCTCGAGTACACGTGATACAGTTGAATTGTTTTGAGTCCAGTAATACAGTAATAGTGCATTTCATCTATACGCAATATATTGAGGACATTTTTGTTTTGTTTTGTTTTGTTTTGCTATTCTGTGAATTGCTAATAGCTTCCAAAAACGTGCATGCACGGTTTGTGTTCTGCATAAATTTAGTGTTTATTCCAGTCAGAACATTTCAAAGTCCCTTCACTGTGTTTTCACATTTTAGGATTTCAGGATGATTCACCACAGCTGTGGATTCTCCCCACTGATCCCTGTTGGAACAGGAGGATCTCTCACACTCACGCAGATTTGTCTCTCTCTCTCTCTCTCTCTCTCTCTCTCTCTGTCTGTCTGTTTCAGCTTCTTTCTCCTTTCTCTGTTAGTGCCTATAGGACCTTTAGACAGTGAAGCTGAGCCTGTGAGTGGGGTTTTGCCTGTCTGTGGGTCAGGGCTCCTCTGCTTTGGCATTGTTACCCATGCGGAACACGTCACCAACCTCATAAACCCACCACCCTCCCTTGACTTTTTCAAATGAACAAATCTGATTGAGCGAATGCCATTACCTGGGTAAATGAATGACTCCTAAAGGACTGGACAAGGCCTAACACCACCCAGAGGGTAAAGCTTTTTATCGTTGAAAACTCCAAAGAGGAGAGAGGCGGCTGTGGAGCTTGTGTGCACTTTGTCAGAGGCCTGTATTTCCATATTAATCTGCCACATTTGGGCATCTGAGACAGAGGGCCTCCTGTCACGCTTCTTTGATAACAGAGCAGTTAGATTTCTCCCCTCATGTATAAATATGTATAATTCTGATAAGATTAATTGAAGCGCCTAAGTATACAGTGGTAGGAGATGAGTGGGAGGGAGACAGCGGGATGGAGGGGAGTCACATTATGTTGCCACGGCATGCATTTTAGTCTGGCCTCTGCCTCAGACCTACTCCAGAGTAGGCTCTCTCCTCTGACTCCAAAGTGCTTTGAATTGAAAATAGCATCTACCTAACAGTCGCTCAAAAATAGCTGAGCGAATACGTTTTTGCGCAGATGCGATAAATACGGCGTGGAGCCTCTGACACCGAAGCCTCACCCCAATTTCCAGTGCTCTGGAGGAGATCAGATAGCCCTGTGTCATTTGATTTTCAGCCTTATCTCATCCGCGCCCATCTTTTTGTCTCAAGCAGAGCTACATTTTAAGAAGCACACACTCCTTGTATCTTTTGAAGGACAAAACCCAGAAAGATATTGAAACAAATAATAGGATCACACTGTTAGCGAGGGCCACTCCGGTGTTTGATTGATTCCAAGTGCTGATGTAGGCATGTCAAATGAGTGTCCTTCAAGTGACATTTGAGATGCAAATCTGTAGAAGTGTACATTGCGATTGCATCAATCTGCAAAGTTCTTATTTCACGAGTGCCATTTATGATCACGCCTCCACGATGGGCGACATTACGGATGCTGTAAACTAGAACACAATTTATACTTCTTGCATATCCCACACAGCCATTGAGCAGTTCCACTTTTCAAACTGACCAATAAAAATGTCTGTTTAATAGTTGTTTTCCGCAAAGTATGCCGAGTGCTAAACAAGAGAGGGCAGTGAGTGGGGAGAAGACAGCAGGAGAGAGGGAGGTGTGGGAGAGTGGAGGTGAGGAATCCTGAGACCGATGAAACGAGAGGGAGAGAGAAAGCAGGAGAGGAGTTGGAGCGAGGGAGGAGACAGAGACAGTCCCTGGTGCACAGCTTGAGTTGACTGACGGCAAGAAGAGAGGGCTGTAGAGAGAGGAAGGGAGGAGGAAAGGGAAGAAGGGAGATCAGAAAGGAGTGAGCATGTCAGCATGTGAGTGGCGTCTCTCATTAGAAGGTGCTGTCAGGGGCCACAGAGGGGGGACTGCAGGGACCCCACCTCCCCCTTCTCCTCCCTTTTCGCTGGCCCCTGAGATCCGGCTGGGAAAATGATTGATGAGTGATACCAAGATAAACACGCACCCTGGCCCCCAAAGGCAGCCCTGCAAAATGATGCATGCAGCGTTATAAATAAACTTTTTTTTTTACAATGAACATCAATGCAAAACAACTGTTTTTTTAAACAACTGTTGTTTTCTTACTTTGAATATTGTTGCAGAAGACACAAATCAACTCAACTTTCGTTCTTTGCTTTGATGAGAGTTTTCCCGAGTTATTTTCTAGTTTAATATGTTTGCGTCTGTGCATGTGAGCAGTGAGCACAAGGCTAACAAGGCTCGCCAGCTGACTGGATGGTTAAGCCCCCTTCAACAGTTGCACTGCCTCCTCAGCAGCTTGGGCAGGCGGCTTTCTCACTCATTCACTGTGAGGCACCAAACAAACCTGTTCTCGTTTGGGAGGACTCCAAATCATAGCAGCTGTGTGTAGTGTGTGTGTGTGTGTGTGTGTGTGTGTGTGCGTGTGCATTTGTTTGTGCATTGGAGGAGTGCAAAAGCGCGTGGGAAACTGATGTGCAGTTGGCATATGTAGGGATTCATACTGACGATACGTAACCACTCCACAATACACACAAATGCACACACGCAATACTATGTTCAACTGCTCACTAATTGTTGAGCAAGTCATACATGTTTTATGCTACACTTTCTGTAAATGTTTAACACTGAGTGCCAAATGCCTCTATTACAAATCGAAGTGGAAAGGCAGATTATCATCAAATAGTTACATTATATCATTATGAGCCTACAGGCTGTGGTCTGGTGGAGGGAGAATGAATTATGAATGGAGTGTGAGGGAGGATCTTTTCTTTCCCGTAGGGACTTCCAACACCACAACTCATTTAAGTTGGATGAATGAGAGATAAGGAAGGGAGCCACCCCCCACCCCCATGCTGCTTGCCTTACACATTGGCCTTCGTGTAATTTACTCAGTGAGGAGTGTCACTTTAGCTGCTCGCAACACACACACTTCTCATTGGGAGAAATGTATGCTGAAGGGTGCTTTGTTCATTGTCAAACTGTGCATACCAATGCTGAAAAACACCATAAAGAAGTCTTGTCATCTAAGTCACTGGTGCATTTTCTGCCTGCCGCAGACTCGTGTCGGGCCTCTTTGTACATCTCTAAAATGAGTCCCCGAGCTGTGCTGCAGCTTTGCCTAAAAATTCTTCTCATCTCATCTCATCTTTCTCTCTTTTGCTCTCCCCCACTCTCTGTCCTGTCTCTATGGATCCAGGCCGCAGAATGGGTCGATGATATTGTACAATAGGAAGAAGGTGAAGTACAGAAAGGATGGCTACTGCTGGAAGAAAAGGAAAGACGGGAAGACCACACGGGAGGATCACATGAAGTTGAAAGTACAGGGAGTTGAGGTGAGTGCGCTTACATCTTGTAACTCAGTTTGGACTTAAAGGGAGTGAATCGGGAAAGAGGCAGGTTGAAGGGTGGAGGTGGGGCAGGCGAGAGCCAACCTTCACTGTGACACAGACAAACACAGGTCTACAGTGAGCTCTCCCCTTGCTGTAATGGAGACAGTCACATGCTGCAGCCGGCTCGTGTCTCCAAGGAGCCTTACCAAGAAACAATGCGGCACAACAATAGTTTTCCCTGGGAAGCCAGTGGAGTGGAACCGATTGTTTGTACCTTATTAAGGCTCTGGATGTTGCCTTTGCTCCAGAGAGCCTACATTAATCTTGCTGGCTCAAAGCAGTACTGTGGAGCTAGCGTTCCCTCACCTCACTCCAAGTCACTCCCCATACCAGCCGCTGACATAAAAGGCCCAGTTGTATCTGTCCTTGGCTCGCCCAGGCTCAATCTTGTTCTACCCGAGGTGGCAATGCAGTGTTGGCACACTGGCTCATGTATCAATAGTCCCATACATGCAACCAGGTCAGTCTCAACCCTAGAGTCCCTCACTTCCTTTGCCTTCGATAGTGCTGAAGTTTGGGTACTGGTCTCTAGCCACAAACACAGATGCTGCAAGCACAGAAGTAGAGGTGGGGTAGGTGAGGGTGGGAGATTTTGGTCTCCCATTTGTGTGTGAGGACATGTACACACACACACACACACAAAACACACGTGAGCACACACCTCAGGGAGTGGTGCTGTGAGTCTGTGTCACACAGTGTGACAAAGACAAAGCTCAGGCATTCTCCCAACAGGGGCTCTTCTCTCTGTTTGTACTCCTCCAGATATTTGTCACTCCAAGAAAAATGGCCTCTTCCTTTGCCTAGCCAGCTCAGTGTCATCTCTGGTTCTGCAGTGGTCTGATAATCTGTTGGGACTACGCACATCCATCCTTTTGGAATGTTAACATATTTTTCCAGTTTCTGACAGTCCTGGCTAGAAGGTTTAGTCAGCCAACTTGCACTGATACTGTTATATTAACATGTGAATAGAGATAATGCACAGAATTGTTTAGCGTTTAGGCTCGTATTTTGTCAATCCCCTACAGAACACACGTCAACCTGTACAGACAGAGATCGGTAAGTGATTCTGACCTTTGTGATCTGGTTTGTTAAATAGGGGAAGGACAAGAATCACTGGCATATGCATTGAGTCAATTTGGTCCAAGTGGCAATCAAATAAGTTGCATATTATCAGCAAGTACTGCAGTTCCATTTCAGATGATAGTAAAACCTCAAACTAATTCAAATGCTGTTATGAATAAACATGTGTCTAAATCAGAGCATTTACTAGTAAGTGGCAACGGATGTCAGTTGAAAATGTCCCCACATCTACCTTACTTCCGCTGTCTATTATATATTTCAGGCCCATTTCAGCACATGCAGAAGTACTGTATGCCACTGTCCTATTTTCCAGCATCAATGCTGGTCAATGCTCCAGAAAAGTTTTTCTTTAGAGCTACGCTTTCAGCTGGCACACATAACAGCTACTGTATCTGCGGTACGCCTCTTGTCCAGTGTTAGTGCGTGTTCTTCTGCGGTCTTGTAGCTGTCACAATGGCCGAGGAGAAACATATTGTTGCAGGATAAAAATACCCAGACCTCTGTGACCAACAGTCCCAGCTTCATAAAAATAATATTAAAAAAAGAAATTTCTTGGCAAGCCATAGCTGAAGAGATTGGCTCTTGAGGTGAGGAATCACGTGAAATAAAACACAAAAGACTCTTGAATCCAGGTCAGAACTCCAGATCCACTTTATATGCTACATTTTGCGCTGTATATGGTGTGTAGTCCTTTAAACTTGCCACGCTTGTCTGATGTGTGCAGTAAATGATGCGCATCATATTTGTGTGGTTTGAATTCTAGCCAGGGTGAAACAAAAACAACACATGCTGGAAACAGAAAAGGGGCAGATTTGATCATATAACTCTTGAGTGTTTGAAGGAGCTTTTCTTTATATCCCAGTCAACTCTTGACATGAACACTGAGAAATGCTCTGGTGACTTTTAAAGTATTTTATCAGTAGCAATAAGTAGTCAGAGGCTGAGATGCAGTTATCGAATCACTAAACCTGTAGTGTGCAATGTGCAGTATGCACCAACATAAGATAAAGGGTCTGCTAAAGCAAAATCATTATGATTTACACACATAAAGACCGATGTCTGTTCACTGAGCCATCGGAAGTAACGGAAGGAACAAAGTGTAACTCTCCATCCTGTGATCTTGCACTGAGAGCTCCTATATGTTGTAACCAGTCTAATTTACCAGAACTAATTGCTGTGTGAGCAGCAGAGCCAGTGCAGGGTGTGAAGGTGAGCTTAGTGGAGAAAGAGAACACAGGGAGAAACTGACTCAGGGTTGAGAAACCACATGGGAGCTCATAGAAATTGGACCATAACTGCTATTTCACATACTGTACATAAAAATACAAGGCATGCATTGTCTGTGCTGAGTTACGCTGCTGAGACTATGTTGTGTGTTTTTGTGTACACATTCACATCTTGCAGCCTTGGAAGACCCGAGTCATGTCCTTTAAACACCACACCCCTCAGGACTGACAGAGAGGTGATCCATCACTGCTGTAGCCAGCCTATGATGGGATCCATGACCCATTGTCACGTTTAATGTAGACACATACAAATGACTTGACCTTTGCCTTCTGTAGAGTGAAAGTATGAGACCTCAGGAGAGGAGATCTGTTTCTGTGTATTAATCTATTTAGAAGGAGGAAAGAAAGATCCATTTAAATACGCAATTCATATCACACCTTCTCAAGGCAGAACACAAAGAGTTGACATCGTTTGAGCATAGCCTCACTCGTTTTCCAAGGGGGGTCTGTAGATCACTCATGCTGTGCTGTAGCTGCTGTGATTCCCCAGCAGTCCAGTGCTTAATAGAGGTTCTGTGGTTATTACATGGGCCAGGTTTAGTGCACAGAGAGGACAAGTGTTGTGGGTGGTTCAGGCAAGTGATGTTCAGTGGCTCTGGCGAGGGAGAGGCTATGAGTCCGGGAGCGAGGGGCCTTCTGGGGCCTGCAAGAGGCAGCCTAGCGTGGCAGGAGTAGATGTCAGTGTGTGCTGCTGCTGTCCTGTCTGCTCCGCAGTGCTGGCTCAGCAGCCCGTGTAAACCGAGTCTCTACTCTCTTTCTCCCTCCCTCTCTCTGTCTCTACCTTTTACTCTCTTTGTATGTCTTTCTCTCTTCCACCCTCTTTCTATGTGTCTTTCATCGCTCAGTCTTTTAATTCATTGCCATGCTCTACTCCCACCTCTCTTCCTCCTTACTGGCCTTTCTCTCCTCCCTCCTACCACCCTCCAAGTCCACAGTCCAGACGGACAGAACCTTGAGTTGGGCGGTAATGCTCCCTGTTCCCTAAAATTGGAGCGCAGGGCATGTTGCGGCATTAGCGCTTAACAGGCCGTGAAATAGCAGCCTGCCTTCCTGACGTCTCCCCCATCACTCCAGGTGAGCTGGCCAGACGGCTGGATAAATGAGCAAGCAGCACCCCCAGCAACCAGCATGCACTTGGGGCACCTGAGGAGAGATGTCCATCAGTGATTATCTCACCACACCCTGCTCTTACCAAGCTCAAGTTGTTCACCAGCTCCTGGTCATGGCCAAACTTCCATGAGAATCCTTGCAACCACGCTGAGGATGTCCAGTGGCTGTTTATCGGCCAGGACCCTCAGTTACAACAGGTTTTGATTGGCTTTATTCTCCCACAGAGTGATGTCATCTTAATTCAGGCTGTGGGTCTCATAGTGTGCATAGCTCTAGCATCCCCTGGCTTCTCGCTGTGAAATAGCAGAGACCTCAAACACATCTATTTGACAAACACCAACTGATCACCGTTCTTGTCAAGCCTCTACCCCAATGCTACCACCTCTTCTTATCTGTTAATGCCCCCATCTCCTCCACTCCTCCACCCCTTCTATCCTTTCTCCCCATTATTCCTAAGCTTTAATAAACTCCCTCAAACGCAGATCGATTTTCTCTTAAGTGAAGGTGGCAGTGCCTCTGACTTATTTCATTACCACAGGCTAATTATACCGATTGAAATGAGCTTCTCTTCTTAAGGTGTGCTGTGCTGCTCTGCACCCCCATGCTCCCCAGACTTTAATGCCAATACAGTTCTCAACCAATTCCCTAACTCCCGGTCCTGCCTCAGCTCCACCCCACCGTCTTTTCACCCAGCCCTCTCACCCTCCACCACCTAAATAATCAGCTGGTGCATCCTTAGATCCCGTAACTTGTCATTTCATGTTGGATCCACCCTAATGTGTGATTTCAACTGTGCAACTGTGCAATGAAGGAAGGTAATGGAGCATGCTGGTGGCTCAATCGCCTCTGTTCATTGATAATAATGAAGACAAATGTCAAAACATTAGTTGCTAATGTTGTAATGGAGTGGATGCTAGTGGATGCGCGCTGGATGCTACACTGCATTGGCTTTCAATATCACATGACCTTCAACATTTAACTCCTCTTTTTACGAGCAGACCAGCCCTTCCTTTTGGAGCAAATCAAACCAAAAGATTGCACATTTATACCTGAATTTAAATGTCTCTTGAGGCACAGCTTTGTACTTTTTTTGTACCTTTTTGTCTGCTAGTTAAAACATGGTGTGGAAAAAGTAACATTCCACAATGTCATGTCCACCTGGGTGAGTTGCATTGGTAAGTTACTGTATAATCAAACTAGCTGCATATCTGTGAAATAGAGTTGCTTTGGGTGGCTGTAAGTGTTTTCAGTAGCAGTGGTAGCACTGATTTACAGATGCACTGGCTGATATCACCAGATTGTGAGGCCAGATGTGAGAGGGCACTACACAAACCCCTGTTTCTCAGAGGAGATGACACTGTGCATGCTTTCCCGCCTGCCCCTGCTCCAAGTCAACTGTGAAATTAAGATCAGATTACTGATACAGGCAATGCCCAAAGCAAAAAAGTTTGTATTTTCCATTTTTATTCAAACTTATAGGCTGTCTTTTAGACAACAGTCAGCTGCCTGCGCTGTAAAGACAGTAAATCGATTACAGTTTCCATTGTCTTCTCTTTTCTCCTGGAGTCTACTTTGTTATTCACTATTTCTTTCCTTGCCTTGGAGCTCACAGCTTGCTCTTCTTTTATGAATTACCTGATTTTGGAGGAGTTAAGACCAATCTGTATGCGATAATTTTAAGAACAGCATGGTTATAACTCCTAACCTTCTGCACTCACAGACTGTAGAGTAATTGTCAATGATTGGTTGCATAGGCACAGGAAGTATATGGTTTAGTTAGTACAGGTACATTTATTCATTCTAAAACAAGGTAAAATGATCTACAAAAAGCTTCATAGTATAATAATGAACAAACCACAGTGGACACAAATAAAATTATTATAATTATAAAGGCCTTTATTAGAAATTACAGCATTTAGCTTTAGATGTTGCCATGCACGGGCGGTAAGTGATGGAGCCAGATATCTGTTTTAGTGTGATTTTATTTTTATTTATTTTTATCCAGCACAGTAGAATAAAGCAGTGGTCTTCTCGCCGGCATAGTGGCTTAATGGGGGTTGCTATGTTGTTATTAGCGACTGATCCAAAGCCTTCCCACATGAATGCCTTACCCCCAGAATTGGAAGCGTCCACTTCACCCGTGGTTTTCTTTTAAGACCACAGTAATTAGTTTTCCTCTCCTACTTCTTACAATTGCCAAATCACTCAGCAGCAGTTAAGCCCTCAGTCTTCCTTTCATGCTGACCCTGCTATCACCATTTCAATCCAGCATCTGGATTTGAGGGGGGCTAAATTACGAAAGGTTGCTGGAGGGAGTGAATGTATAAAAGGCCTGTCATAAAGCTGTGCATTATTGACATCTTCCATAATTTAATTTACTACTTGTTGCCACATGTTGTAGTGTTGTCATGCTGAGGCATCTCCACAGGGGTCTACTTCTTTATTGTGAAGTGGAAGGAGGAAATGTCCCCAAGAAAACTACCTGTGAAATATTTGAATTTGTTGCAATAGACTTTGACTTCCATTTACTTATTTAATCCTTTATTTAAACAGGTAGTAAAGACTTTATCGAGGCTCCCCATTGCAGTTCCCCGCCTCCCTTCTGGGTTCTAGTGAAAAATGGAACTGTCCAGAAACTAGCGCACACCTTCTTCTTTGCTCCTGTGCTAAAAAGCAATTCAGAAGAATAATTGAGCACAGTGAAATGAGGAAGTGGAGATGACTTGAAGCCATATGAGTGTTTTCATTCTTTGGGGGACACTTGGCACAAAAATCTGACAGTAAGAGGGATGCTTCCTAGTGCTTTGTATATCACTCATTATCCTTATTAATACTGTTGGTGCAGCAAATCAAATGAGTTTGCCAGTGTTTGATATACGTAAACCCCCATGGGAGCAGAAGAGCAGCGCCAACACCAGATATGCAAAGCAGGGGCAAGAGGTTTGCAGAAAGGGTGAAGTAAACAGAGCACTGCAGGCAGTGAGCAGGCCTTGCATGACTCTGTGGTTTGCTCTTAATGTATGAATATTTCTTTTGTTTGGTCTCATGAAAACACAGATCCCTCGGCAACACATGGCCTGGGTTCTATGTTAATGAGCAACTTTCACCAAGGCTGCCGCCTTCTACCATTACTCAGATACAGGCCAGAATACTCTTGAGAGATTCATGCTGCTCAGAAACACCACCATCAAGCGATACAGTGTGCAGTGTTATGTCCTGAAAGGCCCACTCTACTCTAGACCTCAAACCATAGCTGGATTCCATTGATTCACTTGAATTTAAAGGTAGGAGTTCAAAGGAAAGCAAGTAGTTTCAGCACCAGTCTTACTCTCACCTCCCTTATGTCAGGGGGCAAGTTCTTTGCAAAATCTCTGTTTAATGATCTACCACCAGCTTTTGGCTGATTCACACATTTCTGGAGCATTTCTGTCTACACGCCAGGACCAAAGGGTCAGCTGAGGTCTGAGTATTGAGTAGAATCAAAGAGTGATTTTCTATTCTTGAAAATCTGTAAAATGCAATATATAGATTGCTTGAAATGCCTTGGCTATCTCTTCGGGATATGCCTTTTACTGAATCTGCGAGTTTCCCTTTCTCCCCATCTGTCTTTATCTTGTTCCCTTTCCTCTCGCTCTCTTTCGTACCTCCATCTGCTTCTTCCCTTTGAAAAAGCAGCTTACTCCAGTGGTCTAATATGAGGCCATTCCCATAGCGAAGGCAGACCCCTATGTCAAGAGCAGCAGTTTTTTTCGGATGCTGTAAGGCCTTGGCAGAGCCATCTCTTCTTTTCCCTGCTGGTTCTGGAACACTTGGTTCTTTTAAAATCCTTCAGATAGGGAGCGCAGCACCGGTGTTTAGAATACTACTATACACAGAGGTGCGAGGGCTTTGAGAAGGAATCAACCAGTGACATTATCTCCTCTTTACTCAAAAAGACAGTACAGCTGGCCCCACAATTCCACAGGAGCTTTTCTGCCTCATCTGCAAAAATATTTGTGTATTGACGTTTACAGTGAGATGAATTATGTTATACTCAAGTGTCTTGCTACCTTTTTCTTTTTGCTTGGTTATTTATTCTGCTGGCTACTGCACATGGCCTATGTATTATTAACCAGCAACACAGAGGTTTAGATGTAATTTGCTGCTGTGTTACATTTGCTAACTGCAAAATCAAAATGTAGCATTACTCCAACATTCACTCTTCAAAGGAGGTATAATGAGTGGAGCTGCAAAGTTCAAAGAGAATGGTTAAGTGTTTGTATAGAATTATACAGGGTGAGCAACTGTGCTTTCCTCAGAGTGATATTGAAAGGTTTGATATTTTACATGAAAGGTTGCTAAAGAGGAGTTTAACACAGGAAACAGGTTTAACCCTTCTACTATGGGAAACAGAGGAAATACTAATGCAGATACAAGCCCCTCATTAGGGGTCTTGTAGGTTTTGTTAGCCTTAACTTTCTGTCTTCCTGCCTTCGATTTCTCTTCTTCCTATCGTCTCTATGCATTTGTATTGCATTCTACATCTCTCTTATTCCTTCCCTGACTGATACATCAGCGTTAGCCTTGTTCTTTTCACAGTAATCTCTGAATAGACCTTCGCTTCTGTGTCCTGTGCACCTCATGCATCTTTGTCCCTGGTTTTCTCTTCAATTTCTCTTGATTTTCAACGCTGTTTCTCTTTGCGTTTTGTTTTGGGTTTTTTTGTTTTGTTTTGTTTTTTGGAAGGGGGGGGTTGTTGTTGTTGTTGTCTTTATATGTACTTTTTGTTGATTGTCCTGAAATGACAAGCAGTAACAGACTTTTGTGGATTTCTATTGCACATTTAAATGTGGAGAGAGAATGAGTCATTTGTTTAACCCCAAGGGAGTGCTAAGCTTGTTCTGCATTGTGTGTCGACACTGGTCCCCTGTTAATGTCACTGTCACTAAATAATGATGCATGCATGTAGACAGATGCACTGACACACGCGCATACTCGCACATGCAAATGATTGCGTCTATTTACGTTTGTTTCGTTTCACTAACAGAGTCTCAAGGTAACAAATTATTTTTATTGTATGTATGTATGTATGTATGTATGACACATACATCAGGGAATTTCCACACAGAACACACACGTGAGCAGATATATTAGAAGCTAATTTCATAAATGGAGCCTGTTATTCCCAGAAAATTACATTTAACGATACAAAAGAATCTCCTATGTGATAGATGAAAATGGGAGAGATAAAAATGAATCAAGAAGACTGTAAACTGTGGAAAATAAAAGACAGATGAAAGGGAGAGGAGGGAGCAAGAGAGGCTTAGAAGGTGGATGGATGGTAAGGGAGGGTGGGGGGGGAGGCGAGAGTTGAGCGGAGAGGAGAGAGAAAGCTGGAATGAACGATATATAGCCCCTGGCAAACAGAAAACAATTGTTACACTGCCTCCCATAACCCACTTCAACCTTAAACAGCAGATTTTTTTCACTCAATTAATTTCTACACATTGGAGCAGGGGCCTTGGCTGAAGCTGGGCTTTTATGTGCTCCTGCTGCTGCAAGGCCTATACACATCTCTCCCTCTCCTCCCTCTCTGTCTCTAGCTTTCTTTCTTTTTTTTCTTTCTTCTGAAAATGAAGATTCTGCATTGGAGCAGACTTGGGCATTTTGAGAGACGCAGCCTGAATAAACAGGGAAATATATATTTTAAAAATAGCACAAGCACAAAAGATTTAATTGTCTATTAGGACGGGAAATGCCTTTTAACCTAATCAGTATTATCCAATGCAGCCATGTAGAGCTTCATGCACACATTGAAATAGGATTTAAAACGGTATAAGGTCTTCAGTGGTTTTCATCTTGCATTTCATGTAAAGCTGATAGAAAGAACAAGAAGAACATGAACTTTGAATGTTGATCCAAATGATACAATCCTGTAAGAAGATTCACAGAAAGACCCCCAGTGGAAGAACAAGATTTTCATACACTAATACCAACGATAATTCTAAACAATGATGGTGATAATAATAATCACACACATGAGAAAAACGGGCCACGGTGGCCTTGTGTGGACAGCAGGTTGACTTGCCTGAGGGCAGAGAGAGGGAGAGCAGGCAGAGACAGATGGACAGATAGATAGGCGAGGGCATGACTGAGCTGTGTCTGTGTGTGGTGAGTGAGGGCCAGTCGGAACAACATGAATCATGGCTCCAGTTGAGAGAGGAGGAGATCAGATCAATAACAGCCCAGAGGAGGGAGAAAAGCGAGCGAGAGAGAAAGAGGATGAAGGGAGGCCACAGGAGGTGTTCATCACTGGACCACCCTGGCTCCCAGCATGCTCACTTTTGTTTTTTTCTTCCTCAGACTGTACAGCTAATGTATTGAGCGAAGCGCTGGTCAATGTTCTTGGTGAAAACTGAAACATAGGTTGACACATACAATGTGCTAATGTGTAAGTAGGACTTATTGATTATTCATGTACAGGCTATTTCTGGTGCTCATTTCACTTCAGCATTGACCTACAATTGATCTAATGAGACTCCCCTTAAAGTGCATTTCAAAATATTGTAGTCAAGTTATGAGTGTGCAGTTTTATCTGCTGAAAGGAAAACGCTAAACAATTAATTCATCTTGCTTTACTCTTGAAGCCACAGAACTTGTTTGATTGTGCACGTGCGAATTTAGTTGCTTGTGTGTATGTGAGTAAAAAGTGTGTGTTTTTGCCCAGTGCATTGGGAGTGCAAAGACTCAGCAGTGGTCATTTCTCATTAAGTGACCAGTGTGCCTAGAGGCAAGGCCTGTTTTTACAGAATATGTGTGTGTGTGCCAAGAGCAGCTACAGAGTTAGTGGCCAGCGTTGGAGTGGCTGCCTGGACATTTAAGCATGCTACACACACAAGTGTAATATGGCAACGCTCTCCTCTCCAACGTTGTACTGTGGAACAGGCAAGCAATTTTTCTCATCCCTCCTTTTTTATATATAATTTGGTCGATAAAGGTGAAGGACGTTTCATCGCTATTTCTCCCTCCCGACTCCCTCCTCCTCGTGGGCTCTGCTCTGTCTCAGAGTGAAATCCCGAGATAAAGCTTGGCTGCGCTCCATGTTTAATGGAGCTTAATCCCACAGATTTGAGATACGGAGCTGTGAGGTAATTCCCTCATGCCCATCTTCACTAACACAGAATGGCCATGTGACCACCTAATTCTGCCCCTTTGCTAGACACAGACAGACAGGTGGACAAACGGACAACAAAAGAACATAACTCTGCCAAGGACAAATGTGTTTGCTTTTTAAAACAATTTATTGGGGAAAGGGTTGGGCTTTTTCTCAGCATCACAGAATGCTCACCATCTCATCTGCTGTAAAACCAGTTATTTGGTGCCATACTTTCCCTTCAACTGTGCCTCAGTAAAATGGGGGGATTTATAAATTAATCTGCAACACAGAGATGAATATGAGCCAAAGTGATGACTTTGGAGAGTCATAACTGAAAGCTTAGTGTCCTCAGACAGGACTCCGGCCACAGCATCACGTCAGGATGCTTGGGGAGAGTTAAGAGGGGTTGGATGGCTTCAGACTATTTGGAGAAGCCATGTGCTGGGAAGTATTATACCCACCAACAATCCTCCTTAAGTGATGAGCTGACACTAAGCAATTTACTATTCACCCTGCCAGTGAAAATATTTTCAATCCGAGTGCATAAAGCCCCCATGGCAGGCAATACGCCAAGCCCTCTTCTTCCATCTGACACTTTTTGTTTCAGAATAGCCACTGTGTGGTTCAATTTACCCCAAGACATGCTTGTCAGGCGCGCTTGACATGAGCTCCGTTGTCAATGTGTAAAGCAGTCCACATGGATGATTGCAGAGCAGCACTGGTTGTTAGTGGTAGTGAGTGGGGTTTGAGAGAAAGGAAATGTGCAAATGCCTGTTTTTAATATATACTAAAAAGGATGTTGAAAGCAAAAACAAGGAAACAAGCTGCTCTACATATTTAATCAGTATTAGTGTGAAGCCTGTGTGGACTACATCCATCTCCCCACAGATTTCCTAGTCCGCATTATTTCACCTTTTCTTCCTTTTTGTATTGTTTTCGTCCCTTCTGTCCTCACCACCGTCTTCTATCTTCTCCTGTCTCCTCCCCTCATTTCTTTGTTGCCTATGACACCTAATTGTCACAGGAGTAGAGGCAAACCACCTAGTGAAAAACACAGAAACACTGTATAGTTATTGCCCAAAACAAAAACAGCAGGCTTGAGCACTCAGAAAATCCACATGCACACAGGCATCGGGGTGTCAGTGTACTGGGGCAGAAGCTGAGTGTTCCAAGCTGTGTTTGTGGTTGTTTATGTGTGTGAGTGTATGTTTTTGGCAGGTGAGGGGGCACATCGTCCTTTATAGGTGCACTCTTTCTGGCACTGTCACTTCAAAGTCTCAATCGCTTGCCATTCTGGGCCCCAACCACTGCCAACGCAGCCAATCCACCCCTGCCAAGGTCCTCTTCATCCCTCTGCTACTGCTTTTCTCTCTCCTCCTTTGCATAATTACCCAGGTAATTGTGGAGTAATTGACTGCATCACCTGCTCCTAGGAAGCTCTGGCATTGTTTAATAAACAGCTGGAATGTGCGCCACATGTTGTTGGAGAGCAAGAGGAAGAACATATTGGGGCAGAGAGGGAGGGCTGGAGATTGGGAAAGAAGGTAGGAGTGGGACTGAAAAGAGTTGGATGGTGGAGTCTGAAAAGGAGGAGGTGTGAGTGTACACATGCTAATTTCCCAAACACAGACGCACAGATATAACACTCTCTAGGCAAGTCCTGAACTTGTTATGCAAGGTGAACATATTATTGCCTGTGGAAAGATTAGTGAGGGAGAGGGTAATGAGAGTGGGAGATGGATAGATTTAGAGACACGGGGAAGAGAAGAGGCAATAGAAAGTGAGTGAGGGAAAGTTTGAGGCACGAGAGAATGAGATGGATAGATGGAAGGAGGAGCGAGAAAGGAGGGGGGGTGAAGCGAGCCTCACAGGGCTAATGACATTAAGGAGGTCTGATGAATCGACACCCGCTGAGTGTTATTGACGTCCCCTGAGCCTGCCCAGGCAGAGCCAGCCTCCAAGTCCGGGTATTGGCTAGCCCTGCTCCTCAATTAGACTGCCTGATTAGATTCCCTCGGTTGTGCCCTCTCATGGGGTGAGCACGGTGGCATGATGGATGTGATGGGCAGGATTATCAGAGGGTGGTGTCACCCATGTCGCGCCTGGGGGGCCACCAGACGATGGGTTTGACCAGTCGTCGCAGGGGCGTGTAGGCAGAGGGCAGGGGACGCGGCTCGAGTCTCTTATTGAGGCTGTCAATCATTGCTGCTTAAGACGGAGGCTGTGTCTCTGCACAGAGATGCACAGGAGTAATTACTATTCCGTCTCACTTGGCATCAAGATATATGAGGCTGTTCACAACCAATGACCTCGCATGGCATCACTTCACCAGCTTTGAAATTGTTTGAAAATGCTCAATTTACATATCCTGTCCTTCATTCACTAATCCCTCGAAAGAGAGACTCAAAATGTAACTTTGCTTAGATACTGCAGATTATGTGGATTTAATTTAGTGTGCTATTCATTTCCCAAAGTAAATAGGAAAACTGCTCAATTCTGCTCTAGTTTTGCGATCATCTGTGTTGCTACATTAGTCCCTAATGTTGAAGAGTTTGGCTAGGATATGTCCTTAACCCTATTCTCTCCATTTTCTGGTAGTGACAGTTTCTTACAACCATTCATCAACATCTTGGCTCTTGTGGTGCAAAAAATGGGGCAAGTCAGGTAAGTGTCCCAATTCAGCAGTTTTGAAAGGCAGTAACTAATGATATCTCAGGAACGGGGGCTGCTGCTGTTTCCCTGAGAACTTTCCTTCCTGTTCCATTGTGTGTTTGTGTGGCTGGATAGCTAGCTAATGGCCTGTCTCTGATGAATTAGGGGGTCTGACACCCTGCAAACACACTCTCCCAAGGTCAGAGCAGCCCACAGATTACCATATCCGGGGGCTTTAACAATCTAACGCAGCCTCAAGTCAGTTGGATGACAATTGAGTCGAGCACACAAGAAGATAAGGGAGTTTGAGGATGGAGGGGTTTGGTTCCAAAGGAAGAAATTGCTTTTAAAGTGGAGAAAACCTGCAGTGATCTCTGCCGCTGATGTCCCCAACAGTGGCTGTGATGCCAAGTGTCCATTTGTGCATCCTTCTCAGTTAAGTCACTCTTGCAGTTGTTCACTTGACAATGTTATCCCTTTTCTTTATTGAAAGCTGGTATTCAACCCTCCCGTCTGTGTTAAAGAGTCCTTTTACACCCAGCAAAGTGCTTAGTGAATGTGCTCTGCTGAAGCACTTCCATATTTCTTCACAATAGCACCAAGTTGTTTTCTAATACAGCATAGTAATGTTCCATTAAGCAGTGTAACATATTGTATACGTTGATTTGTAACTGACTGTGGTCAGTGTGTCAGCCTTGTTGTCAGGTGAACGCTGTCACAAAGAAGTAGATAAATCAGTCAGACAGGAGACGTTATAGACAATAGGAACATTCAGATTAACACAACCAAATACATGCGCTAAGATACTGTATATCTAAACCCAAAATACAGGCATGTAAACACGCATATGCATGCGTGCGTGCTCACGGAAGCAAATTGTACATACACGCATCCACCCACACACTTGCCAAATGTGTCTGCAGGGATCTAGCTAAAATGTCAAGCTATGTGCTTGGCTGCCTCCTGTCGACGCCTCTCTCCTTATTTCACAGCAGCACCTGGTGGTGACAAAGAGCACAGAGGAGAGAGACTCCCCAGGAGAGGAGAGGAGCAGACAGGACAGGAGTCCACCCATAGCCCCAGACAATAGACCCTCTCCGTCCCATCATGTTCTACTTGCCTGTCAATCCAACTCAGGCTGCTTAATTTCACTTTGAATTGACGATGTTCGAGCCCCTGCCAAAGTTTGAGGGATTTTAGATGTAGTTCCAAAGCCAAGGAGCATAATGAATGAAAAGCCCCATCCCAAATTGATTTCAAACTAAATCAAACCCTGGTATTCAATTATCTGCCAGAGCTGCCACTGAGGAACTTTAAAGTTGTATAGGCAGAGAAAGAGAAGGAGGGGAGAAAGTGAGGAGAGGGAAAGAGGACGGTCGGAGCAGAATGCAAATGACTCCATCCCTGCGTGGTGTCAGAACAGGTGGCCCAGTGGTAGCGCCGGGTCTGATGAATGAGCTGTTGAAGTGGAGCCCATTGCTACCTCTAGCTAGAGGCAGCTCCAATTCTGCCTAGTTAAGCATTTGGCCTCCTCTGCCAGGAAGGCTTAATTGAAGAAATCATCACAGGGACCGGGACAGATCTGGTGTTACTGGGACCAAATTGTCTGTCTGCCCAACCAGACTGTAACATCATAATACTGTGATACTATCATCCACTAATCACAAGAAAAGTGTTTCATTACAGGATACCAGACCAGGACCATGCTTCCTTTTAATTATGTTGCACCCAGTGTGAATTGCTTCAATTCAGTCATAAGTTAAAGGATAATGCTGGATAGAATTTTTATTTCCCCTGTTGCCAGCCTTTCCCATTAAAAGTCTAAACCCACCAATGTATTTGCTCCAGTCAGAAGCTACTACTTTATGATCTGTTCATGTAGATTTCTGGCTCCCATGAAATCCATTAAAAGCAGCTCACAGAGACGTACCGCTGCTTTGACTAATGTAATACATCATTTTGAACAGCACATGTTTTGCTGGTTTTCCTAACATGGCTTTATCACTCTGGTAATGACTGTTTTAGTATTATTTAATACAGTATTACACCTGCTTGAGGAAGACAAAATGTCCTGTTCTTTTGTGACATTTGTTGTGTTGTTTTCTTTTTTCATCCTTTGTAATATTTATTTCATTATAACACAGCCTGTTGGACATTACTCACACCAGACAAGCAGACCATGAGGCGGGGAGCAGAAGCAACACACCCCAATAGGTTTATCTTAGCAGAGACAAGTGACTTTTTTATTGTATCAGAGAGTTAGAGTAATTATTGGTAAATTACAAAAACCTGTTCTGTCAGCGATATCAAGCAGAAACCAATCAAGTCATTGACACCGCAATTCCGTTTCAAAAAACAAGTAGCCTTTGGCCCCCTGCCGCACCTGCGCACAGTGTATCAAATGTTTGGCCTAACTAATGAACGACTGAATGCAATTATAATGTACTATCTCTGAAATTAGGCCTGCCATGGTGTTAATTACATAATTACTGAAGATGTCAGCTCTATGCGGGAGGGTGGAGTGTCAGTGGAGAGAGTGGAGCAAGCAGGGAGGGAAGTTGCTTTGCTTTCAGGGATGAACTATAGACGCTTCTTTGATTCATGATGCCGGCTTTGTGGAAAATATCGCCTTTGCCAAGTTAATTTTGAAAAGGCCAGCATATTTGGGCAGAGACAATCAGCCTGACCTTTCTGAGAACAACCCCAGTTTTCACACTTTCACCTCTTTTTTTTTTGTTCTTCCTTTTTTCTCCCCCCCTTTCCTTTTCTTTCTTTCTCTCTTGCTTTTGTTTCTTCCAGTCTCTCCTTCTCTCTTCTGCTTTCTCGCCTATCTCTCTTCGGTGGGGCTGACATGCACGTGCTTGACAGCAGCGTCTGCTAATAGAGACCGCCATTGTTCATCAACACATCCCACTGATGAAGCAGCCTTCCCATTTCTGTTGGATTATTTGTTACATTATTTTGCAAATGTGTTGGAGGCTGCCTCTATTAGACGCAGGCCTTTGCTAGGAAACAAGTATGCTTCTAGTGTAGACAGACAATTGTGTCCTCCTGCTTGTGTACTTCACTAATCAAGGCGACGCAGATGACTTTGCCGTTGTTCTGTGTGCAGTTATAACATGCAGATGATTGGAATATCAATTCATTCCACACTTGCAGCCTCAATGGCTGTATATCAAATGTGTCATGAGAATAGGGAGCCATATTTCCCTTACGGAGAATATGGAGCACAATTTGTCATTTGCCATTCAATGCGTACCTGTCCCTGGTGCCATTTGGTATGGAAACTGAGGCTCAGCATGCGTGTGTGTGTGCGTAAAAGTGAGAGAGAAAGCGTGGAAGTAAGTATTAATGTATTTAGGTTGCGTGTGTGAGAGTGTTTGTCGCTAGGATCTGGGGCTGCAGACAGTAAGATGGGCCCATGGCGTCCCAAACTAGATGCAGATGAGAAGCCATGCTGAATAATCATGTACCATCACCACTCTTCCACAAACAGGGAGGGTCTCCATCACAGCTGTTTCAGCCCAGACACAACCCCACCACCTCCCTTCCTGTCCCTCCATCCCCCACCTCTCTCCCCGTCCACCTGTCCCATGTCAGTACTGCCAGCAGAACAGACTCTGACGATACTTTTCTCGGAACTGAAAATAGTTTACCTCCACCCGCTGCCTCTTGCCTCGGTAGTCTGCTGTTTTCACAGGAAATTAGCCAGACGTCCCCTGAGGTGGATCTCGTGCATAGCAAGATATCTGCCTGTCAAGGTGTTCTACGGCTCCTGCATTCATTTGCTGCTGTCTCTCTCACTCTCTTCCCCCCCTTCTTCCACCTCCCCATCTGACCCCTGCAACTGCGCTATCCCCAAAGTGAGTTTAGAGCCCCAGTCTGAGCCACAGTTATGTTGTCAATGTCTTTGTTATGTTTTATTTTAAACAAGTATTTTTTGGGAATTCTGCAATTAAGGATTATTTGTTCATTAAGATACCAGCTCCATCAGCTGTTTCTCCCTCCCATTGTGCCTGTCACTCTAAACAGTTTGTGGGCGTTGTCCTCTGTGACTGTGTGGAAGATTACAATAGAAGGGTGCTGGCTTTAATCCCCACCTGTAATTTGAGTGTTATGCTCTAACCCTTGCCATACAGGGCCTGACATCACTCGCGAGAGGAATAATTGCTCTGCCTTAAGCCGGTCTAGCGCAGTCCCTGGCTGCACCATGGGTATCAGAACTTAACAACTCTTTGACCTGAGGCACTGTATTTATCACACCCTTTTTTAGGACCCCATAAAACAGTCCCATGATGAATTTGATAGTCTTATGAAAACATTTCCATCCAGACGGCCTGTAATGGTTTCAGAGGGACAGACCTGTACAGTGACTTCCTCTATCACCAAGTCCCACCTGAGGCCAGCCTGTAAACTACTCACAACACATGCCATTCTTGTTCCGCAAATCTCTGTGCACTCCCAGACAAATAATGGTATGATGAACGAGGGTGAAGCTGAGTAGTGACTGATCAGGGGACTGGCTCTTTTACCCAAGAGATGTTGAGAAAATAAGGTAAAAATGCCAATGGAAGCTTATGGTTTAGTGATGCTGTTCTGCTTCCATGAACCTCTTATTTTGTGCAACTCTTTCTTGGACAGCCTTGGGTTCATACTGGTGTGCCCATTTTCCAAGTGGTTATAGGTGACCTCTCCTATCATCACTTCAGGCTTTTGGAGTGAGTCAATTAAATGGGTCAGATAGTGGCCCATATTTGCCCCTCTACGTGAGAACAGAAGGTGGACGTCAGTCACAGTGGGGGAGCCCAGGGAGAAGCAGCACCTCTCGGGATCTGTCCTCAGTAAAGAATCGCTGAAATAGGGAATTCAGTGGCCCTAGACTTCTGCAACACAAAGGACTGTCCTACTGCTCTGGCACTCGGGGGACGCAGTCAGCAAAGTGATTCTTACAGCCAAGTCCAGAGCACTGGATTCATAGTGTCTTTTGTGCTCTTAGAGGCTGTGCCTCGCTTTTGCTTTTGCTTTTTTTTGTTGTTGTTAAACGCATGCAGACACTTGAGAGGTGCCAATGAAGGATGGCACCCATTTGTGGATGTCTGACACAGCATCTTACAATTGCCCATTAAAGGCTCATGAATTGCTTTAAAGAAAAAGGTCTGTTGTCTCATTATGACGAAGTGGACAAAGGACTCTTAGGCAAAATGACCAAGTCGGGCCTGTGACATCAAAGCTTTTAAGATGTAATGACCTCCAGTTTATAGTGATGTTTGTTGTCTAACTTGATAATGGGAAAGTGTTTTCTATGGAGGATAATGTGGTGCCTTAACAGGATGGATTTTAAGGCAGCTGTATGATGTTATGGGGTTTAGTGGTGGACAGGTAGATCACACTGCTGGGATAAATAAGCCTTCTCTGCAGCACTACACCTGCTCAGTTCAAAGATACAGGCTACCATCACTAATCCACTGAATGAGCACGTTGACCACTCAGCCTTGCTCTTCAGTGCATTTACTCGACATTGTCAGGCAAAGGGAGAAAGACACATTCACAGAAAAGTCACATGCACACATGCTGATACGTGTACAACACATAATCCAATGACAAACACACAATGCTTATTTGACAGGACACATTTGAAGTCTGACTACCAGAGCAAGAGGGGCTCTGGAATCTCCCGTGAGGTTACACTTCCTTATACTGTTGCATGGCCCATGAAATATTAACAGTGGCTGCCTCCCCTCTGAATAAGCCAATAGAGTAGTAAAGGGTGAGGTCTGCCTCACACAGTGTTTAATGCATGCCCCTTAGGGCCTCAGCTTGGTCTGAAAAATAGTGCCTTTTCTCTAGCTCTTACCGTCACTCTTGTCTCCCTTCTTTCTTTTACTTTGTCATTCTGACTTTCTTTTCCCTCCTTTCTTTCTGGCTGGCTTTTCAATTCTTTTTGGCCCTAATGTCTTTTTCTCAATCTTGTTAACGCATTCATGTTTCTCTGCTCTTCCCACATCTGCTCGAAAGAGAGAGAAAGGCAGTAAGCAAGAGCGAGTGTAGGACGGCGTAAAAAAAGGAGCGAGAATAATGGTGAGTGGTGGGATTCAGTGGGCTTAATGTTATCAGATGGCCAGTGCGTTGGCTCCTCCACCTCATCCTGTTGTCTGTCCTCTAGCTGAGTTTTTCTCCATGTGCTGAGAGGAAATGGTTGTTCAATGGCGATCTCTGTTTTATGAGGCATGCAGGCGCTTTCTCATCTGTTCCTTGTTTTTCACCCAATGCCACCACAATCTTTCCCTCCCACGGCAGAACAGCCGACCACCATTTACAAGGTGACTATAACAAAAACAGCAGAAAGCATGAATAAATTAAATAGATGCTTAAATATCTGTTTTAATGGTGGACCTTGGACAGTTGCACAGTTTGTTATATCCTCTGTTTCACTTCGAACACAGCCTTCAAAGCCAACATATTTATCAAAAGAACACAGAAGTGTTGTGGCTTATCAATCCTTTCTACATTGTATTACACCATGTGTAGGAAGTCCTAACAGTGGCAATAACATAACCTAGGTGCTTCCCTGTTTCCATCCAGCCCACGTGGATTTGCACACCACTTATTTACAGTTATCCACAGCCATCTGGCTGTAGATGATTGAGCGGCTTTGCAGAGCGTCTTGCTGTACGTTCACTTGGCACCACAGAGTACAAAAAAACCCATTCCAATTTAATTAAACTGAAAGAGTATCATTAGGGTTCTTAATGATGATTAATGTCTAAATAATAATAACATTTATGAAGTATTAGGGTATTAGAGTTCTAGTTGGATGTGAAATTATTCTTTCAGTTCAGGTACAGGACATTGTTATAACAAATAGAAACCCTCATTACTCATATCATTGGCTCCTGGGTTAGAGATTCAGACAGATCGGGAATCCATTTTATCTCCAAGTTTACTCTCCACTGGGTTCTTTCGTCTTCGTAAACTATAGAACATTCGGCGATCCACTTAGCTCTGAAAGCCGCTGACAGCAAACTCTTTTTTTTCCTTCTCAGTTTTCTTCCTGTTGACTTATTTTCTTACTTTTCTCCCTCTGTGTTAAAACAAATGGCAACTGCAGGAAGCAAAAAAGAAAAAAAGAGCTGAAAAGTTGACATTTAGCTTAAATGGAGGTGGAATGGGCCGCAGGGATGCTGCTGTAACGATGCAGGGGAGACCAGGGCTTCTTCTCTCTTCCTGTCCTTCTAAAACAAGATTTATGATCTCACAAATACAATATTTTAGTAGCTGATGTACACTGTGGGTGGTTTATCTGGGATTGAGGGCTTTGCTGTTGAGCCCATCACTATGGGTCTTTTATGATGAACAGTGACAACATGCAACGAGAGGTAACAGAAAGGACACTGTTGTTGGTCTGTGATGTCTCTTATAAGTCTACCACATGACACATCTTTCCCCACAAATATGAGCACTTGTATGCAATTTTTCCATTTTTTGCAAAGAGTATCTCAAACAAAAGACAGAAAAAATGAAGGCTGGGGGAGGGCTGAACGAACAAAATATCAACCTAAAAGTCAACTTCTCTGTTAAATTCCTCCTCACACATTATCCATTTTTCTGGAGGCGCGTGGGGAGTCATAGAGCATTCAATAAGAGATCTTATATTCCTCTGTGCCCCCTGCTTTGCATGTCATTGCTATACCCTCTTGCTCTTCCCTCACCGCTTTCCTCTGGCAGTGTAATTGACAGGCTTCAGCAGTTAAGACCTCCAACAGCTCTTTCTTCATTTGGAGACACTTTGTCGGTTTTAATCAGGGCTTTAATTGGCAGGCTGGCAGTGGGTGAGTGGCACCAGGGGCTTGGGCATAGAGGCGACACTGACTTTCCCAATTTTTTCTTTTCAGTCTTTCCTTCTTAGGTTCTTTCTTTCTTTCTTTCTTTCTTCCTGACCCTCTCTTTCTCCCCCCTCGTTCTGGCACATATTTACTGATAGGTCCACAAATATTAAGTCATAAATCAATATGTTTATCCCTATACTCTGTGTTTTCATTGTATATCTTTGTACAATCTGTTAACTTACAGAAACACTCAAACACACTGTCACACATAGATTCACAGAGTGTGCTGATGGCAGTATTGATATAACAAACCTAACTATAGGGAATACCATAGAATTGATCCTAAACATAACACATTGTCTTGTAAGAGTGTGCGTGTATGTGAACAGTGACTGGGGGTCTTGTGGGCTCTTCTGTATTGTGTTTGATTTGGGCTGCTTTGTGTCGCAGATTTTTCAGTCCTTTATGGCAGCTTGTACGACAGGCCAGTATGTGCCGTGCCCCTGCCAGCGTTGCTGAATCTAGGACACCAGGACTCTTGTCTGTGATTCTCCCTCCTGCTGAGGTGTAAGTAATGCCATGGGACAAGCTAGAGTGGATTGAAAAAGAGCAAAAAATAGGTGGTGGGAGGTAGAGGGAGACAGAGTGAAGTATAGATAGGCTGAAGAAAGAGAATATGTCCCAGAATTCTTTGTCAGAACCCTTTGTTGACAGCTGAAGCCCTGCTTTTGAACCTGGCACAGCAAAGCCTTGAATTGTCTGTCATTCTGATGACATGACAGTTATCGTCAGTATTGCCTCTCTGCTAGTTTAGCTGTATCTTGCTGTGTATAGACTTTGTGTATTTGTGCATCTGTGTCAAAGTACAAGCACTGACTGGAAAAAAAAAAACCTCCCTATAATCAACAAGCATCCTGTGTATTTGCCAGTCCAATTAAGAGTCATTCATTTGCTAATGAAGGCCCTGTCGAGGTCTAAACTGCTCCTAGGGGTATGTAGACATGCAGTCAGCACACACGCAGCCCTCAGCAAAGCTCAACGCCACCAACATAGTCATCAGTCTGTGCCCGCTGCTGTGCGCGCGTCTCGTGTTGCCCACTCAGCACATCTCACCAGCAGCCCCTAAACACTAAAAAGTATAATTGAATTCATTATTTCCTGTTTTATGACTTGTTCCGCTGTGGTTTTAATTTGTCCTGTAAAAGATGAGGCAGGCAGGCAGGCAGTTCTTCTGCCTTGAATTCCCTCCAGTTCCCCTCTCCCAGGCTCCCTTGTTCTGCTACCGAGCTCGGGATTTTATGAGGCGGGGGTCTCCTGTGTCGTGGGAGCTGTCTCTACCGCTAATCAACTCCTCAAGGTTGCTACCGCCGTGCCATGCAGGAGGAAGTAGAGATGTGCTGCCAAATCGAGCACCTAGCTACCTCTTTATTGGGCTAACTGCTTGACCTTCACGATGACTCCATCCTAACTCCGCTCTGAAGAGATGGCCCATCTGTGTATTGATTTAGTCATGAGAATATAATCTGAAAACATTTCTGTCAATATTTCCTCCCTGCCTTCAGCTTCCTGGGGGGAGATGATGTTCAGCACAAGAGCAAGGTTATCAACAATATCTTTGTGTTCATTGGAGCCTTACTGTATTTTTTTTGTGATAAGAAACCTTTATTTTCAACTTTATAAGACACAGACTTGGCAGTGCAGTCAGTGCCTCTAGGCTCTTCACTTTGGCCCCAATGACTGAAGATGACTGCTCTGCTGCCAGAAACGGCTTCCATACCTGTGCCCCTGACTTCAGAGACCATTTTCTCCTCCCCTTTTCTACCTCCCACCATCCCTTTCTACCTATTATCTTCTGTCAATCCCTTCATCATTTGTAGCTTTGCAGGGCCTCTGCTGGGTAAGTTGGATGTGGACTTTGTGGGACGGCTGACCCCTCAAACTCTGACCAAAACAGATTCAAATCAATGTTGCACGGACTGAGCGCACCATGCCACACCATTATCAAAGAACAGAAAAGAGCTCTGTGCTGACATTTTCTGCAGCCTTGACAATTCAGTGGCTGTCAATGACTTTGTATGAACTTGAGTATGAATAAGATCTTACCTAATTTGTCTTTCATTGTCAGATTTGTCGTCATCCTAGATGTGTATTGCGTTTTTAGTCAATGTGATTTCTTTGCTTTTCACAGTCATTACTAAAACTTGATCACTTGGACACTGGTACCGAGCCATCCAAAGACGTTTTAACTCTAGGGCTGTGCAAGAAATGTAGTTTAGGTTTTACCATTGGTGAGATGTAACTTTATGGTGTCAACATAGAATAGGATTCAGATCATGAAGAATTATGGCACTCATACAGAGAGGAACAGCGCTGTAAATCGGCAGAGTGCACTTCTGGCTCAGACGGAGTCAGAGCTATTGTGCATTTTTAATACATATGTGTTTAGTGGTTGGGTTGAGCGTAAGCAATGACAATAATGATAATACTAGGCAATTCACCCTGTATTAATCTGTTTGTTTTAAGAACTCAATTTGGCACCTGGTGAGACATTTGAAATCCTTGAGAAACACCGTATGAGCGAAGAACAAGAAACGATCCTGCATCTTATGCAACTGGGGAATGTAGGCCACCTGGTTGGTATAGGGGTAAATGTAGGTCTTCCTTTGTTCCTGCTGTGTGTGGGTCGAGCTCTGATGATGTCATGTGCAGTCTCTATAGCAATATATATACCGTGGGCGGCTGTGCCTGGCACAGAGGTACAGGGGGAATTTGGAAAGTGCCGTGATTTCACTGAGATCCAGAAAAGCCCTAAATACAGAGTGAGCTAAGCGATGTGTCAGAGCACAAAGTGACGAAAATCCAGAGATAGACAGGCATTTAGTGGAGAAAAGAAATAAAAATGTGGCCTATTGCTATACCAACAGAAAGCACATCATTGCATCACTGAATAAAATACCATGGTGGGTTTAGAGTTTCAAAATCAGAGCTGCACTGGGTGACACTACCATGTACTTTTAAGTGTGGGGTTAATGCGTTATGTGATGTGTAAGCACTGTCAGCGCCTGCCTTTAGGTCCTTTGTACTGTTGGACAGAGTGTATTAACAGACAGTAAAATAAAAAAATATTTCTGTATGCAATGTGCATTTGAGTAGCTTGGGGAGGAGGGATATGTTTTGAACACATGCCTGGCACGTACGAGTCAGCCGAGCAAAAGAGCTTTGTATCCTCCCCACCAGGGGAAATAAAGAGAAGGTGAGACAAAAAACTTTTCCATTGCTCCAGGCTACTGTTATCTGGCAGCCGCCAAGGAATTTAAAATATCATTCTGCTACTGCATATATTCTAGATCTCAAGAATAGACACATACACTCTTCTTACAGAAATGCACCCTCTCACATACACACAGCCATGTCAAACCTTCAGGAATACACCGCAGAGGGGAGAGAGAGGGAGACTCCTACCCGGCCTCAGGCAGCAAGAGGTGGTGGCTTTTGTTTTGGACGTTGTTTCTGTGTACGTCTAAAAAATGATGATGTTAGTTCCTCTCTGTCACCAAGGCTGCTTCTTTGACTCCCAGCCATTTGCATAGGCAGCGCTATTCCACCAGGAAATATGGGGAAGCTTTAAGAAAACTCCACTTTGGAGAGGCGGGCGGAGGAAAGGCGGGTGGAGGAGAGTAAGTGATAGTGATAGACGGTGTGATATAAATAGAAGTGGTGATGGCAGGATAATGCATGGCTCTTTCTGCTGGGCCGAGGTTCAGGCCTGTCAGTGAGATGACGAAGAAGGGAGGAGGAGAGGGAGAAAGAGAGAGAGAGGAAGGGGGAGAACAGGGGAAAAGAGATCCGGGTGTCTTTTCCAGGTCACTTTGGGCTCCTAGAGGTGCAGGAAGAACCCTTGATTAATTATGATCATTATTATCATCATCTTGGCCATGGGCATTAATCACAGGCATGTCAGAGGACCGGACAGGAGGTAAGGGGAGGATGGGAGGAGGAGCAGGCCTCATAGTGGACACAAGATTGTTGGCATGTTAGACACACCGCTATCCCAGTGGCCCTTGCATGTGTCAGTGCTCAACATCCATATGTCCACTGTCAGCACAGCGTCTATCAAGGGTGGACCTGTTGTCAATCCAGCCAGCTCCCACTACTCCGAAACAAACTGACTAAAGCACGTTGATCAATGACGGCTCTTTACTTGAAGTACATGCCAATAAAGCCAGCCAAGTATGAATTGACTACAGCTAACTTGACAGCCAGTCGGCTATCCGGCAGAAAACATTGTTTGTCAGGACATCCGTCGTTAAACTGTAATGAGTGGTTATGACAAGTTGTGTTAGCGTCAGCACACTGGGATTTACAATAAAGCAGTTTGTCTCAGATCAGTATGAGGTTCAAGTAGTGTCCTCACGAATCAATTTCAAATACTCACACAAGATTCTCCTCTAAAGATACTTACCTCTGTATTAATCATTTTGAAGTAAAGGCCATAAACATATTTATACGAATCCTTGGGTCTATAACAGATCCAAATTGAATAGATTTTGCCCCACAGTTTTAACTTTGTCTTTTGTTTTTGTTTTTTTTACATAATAACAGTACGCTTTTTAAGAGTTTCCCCTTTTTTTCTGACAAAAAGTTGAGAGTTTAAATAAATATTTAACTTTTGAATCTTTTGAATATGAACAAATATGTTGATCTAATATCTTTTGTGCGTCACTTTGTATGAATGTTTTGAAAGGTACAGTTCTACAGCACATACAAGTTACTATATACAGATATATAAAAAATATGATATCAAATACAATTTAGTTACCTGTTTCCCTTTCATTGTCTTCTTTCTTTTTTTTTTTCGTTTTTTGCACGCTTTTCTTCAGCTGACTTTTTTCTTACCGTCTATTTTTCACCTTCACATCTCCCATACACTCTCTGTGTGTTACACACCAAATGATAGACAGCTCCACGCAGCCATGACAACCATGAGCTAGGATGTGTTTGTCGCCAGCCAGCCGGCAATGCTGGGCATTCCACTCTGTCGAGACGTCTCTCTGACTTTTATGAATACATGTACACAGCTCAGAGCGGCGGTGGATTTGTCTTTATAAGTCTGGGTGACACGTCCGCAGCGGCCCCACTTCATTTATTCCACTTGCGTAGATTAAGGCTGGCATTACAAGTAAGGTCACACCATGCATCAATGTTACCTCGACACCACAGCGCTGCTGAGCGTGCTCAGGCGTTGCCATTCCTCCACCCCAGCTTCTCCACAGGAAATTTCCATCAATTTCTTAGTTTTGCATCTTCCTTTTCCCCCAATTTCCCTGATCCTCAGCCTCTCTCATTCTTCCCCGTCGCAGTGTGTTGCTGTGAGGCTAGGACAGGTGTAAACACTGCTCCAGGAACGACTCTGAGCCTCACACTGTGTCAGAACAGGTGCGCTTCTGGACAGGAGGTGTGAGGCAGGTGTTAGTTGAAGCCTCGGCTCACGAGTGTAACTGTCAAAATGTCTGTGTTCCCCCTTCTGTGATGACATGTTAATCTCTAACACTTGGTCTCCACTGGGAGCTCCTATACCAGTCAGTCTGATAATAAACAGGAAGTCAAGGAACATCCTTTCGTAACACCTGAAAACTAATTAGATATTTGGCTACTCCATCTTAATGTGCACCCAGCACCCTCTATCTGAGCCATTTCATTTCTTGTCATATTTTCTATCTCAGTCAAAACCCTTGATGGCACTTTACCTACATGATAATACTGCATGTAAAGTAGGTTATCTCAAGCTAAAAACACATCCCTGCTTAGGTTTCTCATGAGAGAAGAAGTTTGACTTTGTAAATGCAGCTTGTTGGTGGTTGGTAGGCTGAGGTCCTCTTAACCTTAAACCAGCCTCTTTTAGCACAGGGACTCAGGGACAGCATCAGGGACGGTCATTTGTCCTTGCAGGTCTGGGTCCTTGTGAGGAAAGAGAAGAGCTCTTAGCTGTGTTGGTATTTATATCAGTGTGCTCCTTGTCTGTCCAGGACCTTACACGGTCTCCCTCAGCCTCTTAAGCAGGGAATATCTCCTTGAAAAATAAACTTGACAAAGGAGAGTGTGACAGTCCTCAGGGCTGCTCTTTGCATGTTTTCAGCGCTATCTTGACTGTGGGTAAAATATAAAAGTCTGGGGGAAAAAAAAAGTTGTTTGAAGTGCCATGGCAGTTTGATGTGTATTTTCTGCTGTTTACTCTGTCTGGTGTTGATTTGTGGTTAGATTTCTTTGGCATACTGTATGTGTGTCAGCTGCCAGTGTTTCAGTCTTCTGCCTGTTGTCTTATATGAGTCTCCATCACAAGCCTGAGGTTGTTGTTTGTTTTTTCACAGGCTGTTGGGAGGATTTATTCATCTTTTACTACATCACTGAAACAGACTTGTAACTCATGAATGAACTCCATTCCGCTCCAGTGCCCTGACTTGCCGCACAAGCTCCATCCTTAGCATCTTATAGCCGTCAATCAGGCTAATCTGCTCCCTCTCACGTAGCCACAAAAGGCTTTGGCTTTTCTCATTGACATGAAAGAATGGCAGGCCTACCCTCTAACCGTACTCCCCAGCATTTAGTTGACTGAACAACATCTGCTGAATTCCATACTGGCCCTAAATAAGGGTCAGAAACAATCTTGCTGTTGTATTCACAAGATATGTATAGTCAGACTAGATCAAGAGGTAAAAAAAATAAAAGATTTCTGCAATTTCTGGGGTTTTGTTGGCTGCAGTGTTTTATAAACAGTGACTGATGTTATTATCATTGTTCAATAAAATAGATCTCATACACAGCACTTCCAATTTTAGAGTAATTCAAAGTATATATTTTTTTATTATTATGGTTGACTTGGTTTTGAATGTTCACAAACAATGATTGCTCCATATTTTACAGGCTCTATTGATTGTGTTGTCACCAAGCATTTTCTTTTGGTAGTCATTCATTTCGCCGTCGCCAGCCTTTTGTGTTGTGATAGGGCCATCACTGTCACCCCGGCATATCTAAAAATGACACATGGATGACTGCATCATGTAAAGGTGACATTTGAAGTGACACAGACATGTTACATTACCAATGCAATGTTTGCAGCATCGAGGTGACCTCCTCTGCTCCCATCCCAGTTTTTATCCTGCCTGCCTCACCTTTGCCAAACGCCAGAGCTGTTTGTCATGGATGATTTGGTAATAAAATGAGAAAGGTGTTGAGTCAGCGACAGAAGTCTCCGGTCCACCTGGCCTTCTGTCATCCCTTTCCCCTTTCACACACACACACACACACACACACACACACACACACACACACACACACACACACACACACACACGCACGCACACACACACACACATGCCCAAGCCCACAGTCTGTGCATGTGACTTGATCTCTATCGTGAACACATACTACATTACGTACAGGCATACAGTGCACACACACAATGCAAAAGCGTAGAGCGATTGTAAGCATAAAATGCACACATACTGTAGGCTCCCTTACCCTCTCCTTCTCTCTCCCTTGTTCTTTTTCCTAACCTACCTGATACCAGATGTTTCATCTTCCCTTAAGTTAAGTTGGCCCCAAAGACATTTTGTGGTGCTGATTACAGCATACATAAATTTGCTGTTAAACACTTTTTTTTTTTACACCCAAGTTATATGCTATGCATTGTACTGGTATCTTTGCCGAATGCAGAAAAATGAACAAATTGATTTCAAAAGTCACAGTGCAGTATTACTCTCTCTGCATTTATCATAACCCACTTGATTTGGCTCGGTCAAATGACTCAGCAATCCAAATAATTGGTCTAATGAAGTGCAAAAAGCAGTCTGTCAGAGTCCTTTTTCTGTACCAGATACACATTAGTTCACCGAACTGTAGCTACCATTACTGACTGACTGAGAGGAGAGTATGGTAATGGAGAACACTAGCTTGATGGTCTCTCTGGAGCTTCAGCTGACACGAAAGGGCTGCTCAACAGTGCCAACTTGAATACTTAGCAGTGAAATTTCACTGCGCATGAATGGTTTGAGTGATACAGTTACTATGCATGATCTTTGTATGGAGTATAGACATCATGTGCCGCTTCCTCGATGACAGGCTTTCGTAGGTTTAAAACTGGAATAAAAGGTACCTGTGAGTGATATGATATTACCGTTAATCTTGTGTTATTCAAAAGCTGTTTTTTTTTGTTTCGTAGGGTGAGTTTATGCAAAGTGGTGACCCAACAGTGTTTTGGCTTCAGTTGTGCAGCAGAATATTGAGTGCCTTATGATAATCCGTGGCACCAATGTAGTGGTTGAGGATCATACATTATGCAGACTTTATGATATAAAGCGCCGTAGGGGACCTAAACACCCTCTGTTCCCCACACATCCCTCATGAGCACACACACATGCATTCAAAATCACACTTATTCGCATAACTCATATCACACTTGCGCTACTATCCTGCTGCCTCACCTAAGCAGTGTTGATTTTATCCAAGCGCGCAGAGCAAGTAAACAAGAGTTACCAAGCAGCATCTCCTCAGATGAATATTGTATACACCTAGTCTGGCTAAGTGTTGTTGTTTATGTCAGGGACAGTGTTTATGGTGCTTGGTGGGCCTCTTAGTGCAGTTAAGTTTCTACAGCATCCCACTATGGCCATCAATTTCAGTACAAGATCGTCTAGGTTTGTGTTTTTTCTCCCCCCTCTCCTCCCGCTCTCTTCTTCTCCTCCCTTCTTCCGTGCTCGGCTGGTGTTGCCTGCCTTGTCCCTCGTCTCCGCTTGCCCATCTCACCTTCCTTCCTTTCCAGATGGCGCATTTCACAACCTGCTAGGCACGATCAATCAAGCCCAGATGCAGACTGGGCTATTAAGGTCAGTAATGATCGGCCTTTGAGCGTTATGGGCCCGGCTCCTGTTGTAAAGCCATGCATCAAACTCTGTTCCAGCACTCAGCTCGCCTGCCCTTAACAAGCCAGCTTAAAATATCGGCCGGAGGATACAAAATGAAAAGGGTACAACCTTATCTCTCCAAAGACAGGCCGCTGTAGCCCCAAGGTGTAATAAAACTACAGAACTTGGCCGTCGCCTGGAGTCATCTCTTTTATAAGCAATATCTTTCAAAGATCAGCTAAGCGGTGGGCTATGGGTGCTGGGTTGAGAGATGTAATGCATCACACCATATTCCCCTGCACAGGAAAAACCTCTGCTCACAATTCAAGCCTTTTCAGGGGAGCTAGGTTCTTCCATCCTTGCCTCATGCCCAACATGGAATTTAGATTTAATTGTGTGAGAATCACAGGGTTTGAGCGGGGATTTGACAGGGTCCTGAACCCTGCCCCCTCAGCCTGCTCTCACCGGGTACAAATGCATGAAAAGGAACTGAACCAAATCACACACCAGGGTGGGAGACACCTAGAGGTCCTAGAGGACACCTGCTCGTCAGGATGTGGCTGGGTCATCAAGCCATCATCTAACGGTTGCTTTAAATCCTCCTTATTGAGTTACCTTCCCATCAACCTTGTATTTACACCTGGAAAAAGCCAAGTTCGGAGAGTTTCAATCCAAGTGATGAATCGATTTGTATCCATGGAGTGTCAAGAGGCAGCAAAATCAACTGAGACTGCAGCCAGGGGAGATGGAGGGTCGTGGGAAATTGTGTGCTCATTGGATGATGAATGCTCACAGGAGGGTACACGTGTTATTTATTTGGTCATCCCATCCCTAGTCCATATCTCTAAAAAAATCCCATAACATTTACTAATATAGTTCTTTTGCAAAGAGACTTCATGTACTCAGATGAGATAATAAATCGTATATGGGTTATGCTACACAGGCTGCAGCTGTTGTCCATAATTTTACTTTGAGATACATTGTATATTTGGATGTCAGACAGGGTTATTATTGAATGAGGTCTCTTCAGTGGCCACACAGAATGCACTGACCACCATCTCATACACCAATGATAAGTCACTGATGCAACAAATAGCCATGTAGAGCTAATGCTAAGTTGGAGCTTAATTAATGCATGAATAGGAGCAGACAGGACATTCAGAAAGAAAAATGTGGCTTTTACCCAGTGTTCATCATTAACTGTTTAACATAAAAGCAGGCCCAGGCTCCTCCCTATGCCTAGATGCATTGACTGTACAGTAGCTGTTGTTTACTTATTCCACCCATCTGTCTGTACAGGTAATTGCAGTTTTTGAGCCTGGTTTAGAATGGAATTTCATTCCCTTTCAGCTTTGCATAACCCATTTTCACAGGAACTGGAACAAAAACAAAGACTAACTCAGACAAAGGATGGGTATTATAAAGAGCAGTAATATTCTGGACTGTCACCCCAGCCTGGCGCTGTGATTACCCTTTGTATGTGAGAGTGCCGCATGTGTCATCAGCATGTGTGGAACATGATGTCTTCCTATGTATCTGTGGATGGGGGTGTCTGAGAAGTCTGTGGTTGGCTGATGATACCATGCAGCCCTGTCCCTAGTTGGCCAGTGGCCTTGATGTCACCCCAACCACGGCACACGCACCAACAGGCTGGGAGTCCAGGTCAGCCCAGCCAGTCAGTCTGGAACCTTTGCACAGGCCCATAAAACACAGAAGCACAGAGCAGAAAATTGAAAGCATCGCGGAGGTGCCATGGCTGTGCTGAGGAGGAAGATAAAAATCTTTGGCCAGGGTTGGAAGCATCTTAGCTGGAGATGCATGCTGGGGGCTGTAGGATTTAATAACCTAAGACCAGGGGTTGTGGGGCTGGAAGCACACAGTGGCAGAGCACGGTAATAGTTTACAGTTGTATGACAGTAAACGGCAAAACCTTATGATTAATAATATAGCCGTAAGACATGACATGGTAGTGCTGTCCTCTGTATCTGTTTTACTATTCTATGTATTATAGATAGACTTGGCGGACTGTGTCTTGTCATTCACTGTCTAAGATATGAGACTAGTTGTCACGGGGCTGTCTCCCAGGATCAAATAATGCTTGCCCAGAGAGACACAGGATGCTTGTAGTACTGTGTGTGTGTGTGTGTGTGTGTGTGTGTGTGTGTGTGTGTGTGTGTGTGACATTTGGATAAAGTTATCACAGCTCCTGTTTGATCACCACAGCCCCTTTGTGGACGTCACCGTGACTAAAGTTGTCATGGAGGCAGAGGCAACATGATTTATCCTCAGAGCCACTCCTTCCTGCCACCTTTGGCATTCTGTTATAGCATCATGAGGCAATAAGCTGATGGATTTTCTCCACTTTGGTTCAGTCCTAAGCCGTGTACCTCTTCCTTCCTTCCCTGAGAATTATTTTCTTACATGCTGTGCTGTCCACCACTCTCTGCCACTGTCTTACCAATGCCTGTTATTCTTCCATTTTTAACTGCTTGTACTCGTAAAGCCGCTGTGGGTTTTATCAGCGGAATAAAAGCTGAATGTTAGCCTTAGTGCACTGGGCCATTCCTTCAACTCACAGCCTGACAAATGAGTTGTGACCTTGAGTAATATTTGCCCATTATTCAGAAGGCACCGGAGCAGATATTAAAAATAGCCTTCATTTCACCAGCCACGGTGGAAGAGGTGGTGGAGGTTGGCTGTTATCAGAGGTGCGTGTAGGTGTATAGAGTATGAATATACATATGTTTTGTTCTTTCCTTCTTTCTAAGAAATATGCTGTATTTTTGTAGTTTGTACATTTCCGATGGCCATGAGTCGAGGTGAAGATACAAGGGATTAATTGTATTCTGCCTCAATAAATCAGTTCTGCTGTGTCATTATTAATAGATAATGACACAGCAGAACTTCTGGTTCACTGCAGGTTTTATGCACCACAATAGCAATAAGAAATACTTATATTTACCGTTCCAAGATTGGTGTTTCCATGTATCTATCAACCACGTTAACATGTACTTCTGCTACATATATCCATCACTATCTGACGTGATGAATGATCAGCCATCAGCTGCCATATGCCAAAATATGAAATCATGACAGAAAACCTGATTTTGATTCAGTTTTTACACAAGACAATATTTGTTTCAGTGACATCTCATTTTGCAAGTTTTAGTCTAGTTTCAGTTGATGAAAACACAAGTCAATATTTTATAATGTTCGGTTGACATTTTATTAATTAAAGGGGTATTCAGTGGTTTCTTTTGCAAATAGTCTAGAAAGGCTGAAGACGTCATTAGGGTTATTTTCTCAGACTTTATAAAATTCCCTCCAGAGTGGCAGAAGACATACTGTATAATGTACAGATGTTTTAAGAGGCTGAGCAGTACACCTTATTTTAACTAAACTAATCCTCACATGGAAAGATTTGTGTACTGCCACTTGATTTAATTTCAGTCAAAGTGTACTATTATCTAAAATCTCTGTAGTCAATATTTAACTCAGACACCTACATCGTAGAAGAAATTCACCTAAGGGGTCGCTCATAGTGATGAATTCACAGCGAATTATCACCGGAATCTGCAGCTCCCATTATTCTTTATAGCAAGTTTCAGCACAACTTGTTTCCACTGCCCCCAAGTGGCCAAAAAAAGTGATGTCACCAAATAGTAGTGTGTTATATCTTGGTGTGATTTATACCATTTCTTTTAAAATGTGGTAAAACACTTTATAAGGTGACTGCAGTCACTACCGTCGATGTGTACTGTGATTATGCGTGTTACTCTCATCAGTCATGAGATTAGCTGAGGGTGCTGGTTCTGCTTATCTGTTAATACAACCGACTATCCAATCATCCATCTTTCATAGTATTGTTTAGTTTTCGTTTATTGAAAAAAACTGTACTGCAATTTGTCACAGTTTTTATTTACAAAGGAACATTTTATTTGCTGTCATTGTGGAAACGTTGTTGACGGCTACACATTTTGTGATAGTTCTCGTTGACAAAATTAACACGGGCAGAAAGTTCTGTCAGTAGGTTTGATCCAGATTGGACTTACCCAGAGTAAGTCTGGTTCGTGCCCTGGGCTTAGTCTGAGAGCCTCTGGCAGTATTACAGGTTCCAAAACCCTTATGCTTTCCCTATCCTTTCCTCCCATCCTCCAACTCTGTCCCCTCTGCCTTTCAGCACACAGAGGGCCGTTTAGCTTCCCGGGGGCCAGAGCATGACTGCATGGGCCGCTCTGCTGAAAGGCATGATGGGTAATGAGTGGAAATGGCAGCGATCCGGCTCACGGCTCTCGCTGATCCTGCTCCCCCAGCTCACAAATGCCAGTGGATGAGGATGGAGCCATCTCTGGTTTGACCCCAGTAAGGGCTCTTGCGGTCACACCCTGTCTTTCCCTGTCTTTATCCCTCATTCCCTCTCTCTCATCCTGACCCCAAAACACCACCTTGCTCTCTCCCCCACTTTTGCCCTGTAACCTTACTTATCTTCTCCTCATCCTGTATCCTCTCTTGTCCTCTTCTTTCACTTTTCCTTTGCAATTCCACATACCACTGTCAGCCCTCTCCGTTTGTGTCCTGCCTCTCATTTTCATCCCTATTATGTTTTTTGGTCACTCCTCCTTCCCTCATTTCCCGTGGCTTATTTCTTGTTATACCTTCCCGGACCTCTTTGTGATTTTACTCCCTCCATCTCCTGTTTTCTTTTAACAATGCAGGCACAGTTTCCTCTCGCTCTCCCTTTCCCTCACCCATGCTTTTTCTCCTTCTCTTTCTGTTACTTTCCTGCTACTTTTATTCCATAACCCTCCTCACCCTTCCCGCTCCCTGACCTGCTCTCTCCCTCCCGCCCCCACCCACTCCCCTCTCTCTCTCTCTCTGAGCTGGGTGTGCAGGCAGCTCCTGAGTGGCAAGGTGACATTGTGTGTCATATCAGCATTCCACGGCAGTCCCCTTTCTCTCCAGAGAGTAATTATTTCTTTCAGAGTGAAAGGTTCAATTTGCTATAAAAGAACAAGAGCCTCAGGTATAGAGGGAGTGAGGGTGGGAGAGTGAGGAGGGGAAAGAAGGAGAATGGAAGTGATAGGGTGGCAGAGAGAGGGGGAGAAAAGTGGGGGAGAAAGGGGATGAAGGCAGGGAGTGGAAAAGAATGAGAGGGTGGGACAGAGAGGCAATGAGGGATGGAAAGAAAAAAAAATTGTGAGTGAGGGAGGACAAGCCAAAACGTTCCCTCTGTGTACTGGACACACTGTTCTCAAAGGAGAGCTCGAGTGTGTGTGTGGTGGGGGAAATGTTAGTGAGGTGCTAGAGGTGCTGGGTGACGTCATAGCCCCCTTGTTCTCCCTCTCTGGCCCAAGATTACGTCACCTAGCTGGGACTGAGCATGGCTCACAGCTTGGCAGAGACACAGAGGCCCGAGAGCACAAGTGGCGTCCAGAAACGGAAACTGAGCAGTGATAGGAAGCAGTGACTGTAGATATTTGGGCCTTGTTGCTGCACCCTGGACATGTATATTTGTATTTATCTGTGGTGGTATTTTCAGCCTTTTCCATTTTTATAAACAGAGCTGCTCAACGCAGAAAATGTGTGCTGGAGTGCCCCTAAAGGATGTATTTTAGGGGGTGTGGCTGCGGGCACAGAGATATTTGTAGGTAAGCTGTCTCATTTCCATTCCATGTATATTCCCTTTCCACGTCTCCACACCCCCCACGAGCACTCTGCCGCTCCCTCTATCTCGCCCTGCTGGTGAATCCTGCTTCCCACAGTCACCTGCTGTAAATTGTTCCAGTCTCTCTGGTGCAGGAGTGTTTTTTCACCCCAGTGTCTTCCTGTTGGAGTGTCTCTCACCACTGGGATTAAGGAGCCTCTCCAGACAGGCTGAGGCGCTTATTTAAAGCAGCAGGCTTGTCACCAGGACTATTTTAAGTGGGAGCTTGAAAGCAATTGCTGCCGCGTTCCAGCACGATGTTGGCTATGAGTTATTATGCACTGCTTCAGTGGCAAGGAGCAGTGGAACCAAAAAAGGCTTACCCTGTTGCTTTCTGACTGGAGTCCATTGATGAATAGAAGAATGAGGGATTGGAGGATGGGGGAAGAAGACTTTAACACAAATGTTGTCATTTTCTGATCTTTGTAATATAGCCTTTAGCAGATTTCTGTTATAATTTAATGGCTATTCCTTTCAGCCAGTATCTGTCAAGCCAAGGGCCTTGGGGATAATAAGAGGCATTCAAAATTGGTTCACTGATCATTTGATTTCATGAATTCTTAAAAAGAATCGCACTGATTGGTCATAACTACCGTGCCTCGGGCCAGTATCCTCTATATCATATCCAAAAAATGCCTTTAATATGTTTAATTCTGTTCAGATTGAACATTGTCTCTCCTCCACCAGATGAAATCCACAAGCTTTCCTCTGAGTTGTGTATCCAGCTTTGCCTGCTGAATATTTGGAGTCAGTCCCATCAACAGAAGCAGCAGAGAATCTTTCTGGGCGAAAGAGCTGCTGGATGCAGCTGGGTCTTGCTCTGTTGACTGAAGCGATTTTAATGTTTTATTGATTTTTTGATTTATTTTTTTCTGCTCCAGCCTCCATATACACACTCTCACTCTATCTTCGTCATGAGGAACAGCCAAACAGGCAACACACTCACACACACCCGTGTGCAGGCTATGGTCCTGGTCGCCATGTATCCATATCCGGCCGTGCCAGAACAAGGGTCGCGGAACGAGAGTGCTAACGATGATAGTTGGAGGCGTTTGATTTTAACTCACCTCCAGTTTTACTGAATGTTCAATGGTTTTTCTGAAACAGCCCTATCCTATCCACTTTTCTCCCGTTCAGCATGAAATCGAAGAGTAGAATTAGCAAGACAAACAAAACAACACAAAGAAACAAAACAATAAACTGGAGATACCGAATGACAGAAAGGGGAGATAAAACACTCTTTAATACCCCCTCCCAGATGTGTCCGTTAAAGTGGGAGGGAGGGAGGGAAGAGGAGGGAGACGAGGGTAAGGAGTGGAGTGCAAGAACAGAAAGTGTTTACGAGGGAGCTAAAGCAGCATCTGACACCACTGGATGCAGGCTGTTGTTCTTCTCTCACAGGCATTAGAGCAAACCACACCACTTCATCTCCAAGGTTGTATAAATCAAACCACTCTTGCTACTGAACCAGCATATCCTGCCCACCACGAACAATTACCACCCAACCCCTTGCTCAGATAACAAAGCATCCTATCTTAATAAGCATCCACCATGGGGAGCTAATGGTCTCTCTGCTCCTTTTAATTTTATTCATACCTAACTATGAGATATTAATAATGAATGCAGAGTAAACAACAGTTTAAGATGCCGGCCACGCCATTGTGGACTAATTGGCTCATTAAATGTAACATTAGGTGGGAGAGGGGCCCTTGATTGGGAGCTGTAGGCCCCAGACAATGCTAACACTCAGAGATCATTGATCTTTACCCAGCCTGCACTGCTCTGATTAAAGAGTAATAAAGATGGGGCTTGTTCCCCACGGCACCATAACACAGCCACGATTCCCTGAAAGTGCCTCAGACGCTGCCCAAACGCAGACTGATATTTTGCCTGTCATGATCCTGCTGCCATGCCTGCCATGGTGGAGCGTTGCACCCACAGACACAGTTGTGGCCACGGCCCCCAGAGTAGCAGAGGTGCTAAATGGTCTGGGAAGAGATCGATGAGAAAGGGACTGGCTGTGTCCATCAGATCCTAAGCACCCAGAAATTCAACTCACAGCCCAGGCCCTGATGTGATGTGTGTGTGTGTGTGTGTGTGTGTGTGTGTGTGTGTGTGTGTGTGTGTGTGTGTGCGACTGCTTTTGAGGGTGTTTCAGGATGTTGTTGCAGGGTTCTCTAAAGTGCCTCTGGACAGTACTTTGCTTCCCCTTTAAAAATTGAAGAAGCCCAAAATAAATAAGGGAGAGGATCCCAGAATTTAACCCTACACCACTTTGCCAGGCATGAGGACTGTTGTAGAACAGTACTGCTGACTTTGGATCTGGCAAATTCTTCTTCTGTGTACTAGCTGATGCATTGCACACATGCACAGATGATTATATGGTATGTGCTATAAGCATTCATTGAGCTACCAGAATGTACTGGAAGAGGTCACATATTACAGCAAACAATGCAGTGTGCATGACTCGCAGGCTTTCCAGGGTGATCTGGTGATGATTGGGATTAGGGGACAGAAGTGCTCCTAGCAGCCCAGTGGCATCTGGCCTGAGCAGGCTAGCAGCCCAGTTCACTGCCTCTACTGACCAGCTATACAGAGCGGTTTTATAGCAGCGCTCCGGCCTGGGCATTGACTCCAGGTCTAATAAACATCCAATATGTTATCCCACCCTCACAAAACAAGCAGAGATGATACTCTGTAAAAAAGACAACAAGCCCTCAGATTGGCCTGCAATATAAACCTTTTTACACACTATGTGAACCTGTAAAGGCCTTGCAAGGCACAAGGAAACAGACACTGACCAATTGTATAGGGACTTCAGGTGTTGCTGGTAAGATAGACCGCTGTGAAAAAGATTACAAAACCTCCCTGAAAGGTGACAGTGCTACAATTCAAAACAGATTGTGGTGGTACTGCTAAATGATATTATTACCCAGCTTATAATATAGGTCATGCAAAGGGGCAACATATTCTTCTGTGCAGAATGAAATAAAGAAAACAGCCATGAAAATGCCATTCTCATATATGCTCTCTGGTGTGAGGTGTATTTTCTCTTACAATACAAGGTCAATATGCTTATTATGTTAAACATAATGATTCATATAGGCCTTTCATCTTCCTAGTGAAAAATGCTCTCAGTTCTGTACATGCTGAAAAATGACCATTTCGGGTTAGGGAAAAGGCCTCGTTGTATGTCTCCTGTTATTGTCAGCCCTGTTTAAAATGTTGGGATTTACTGATCGTGGCATTTCACATTGGGAAGGCCATGACTTTACATGCATCATGTTAATTTACTACACTGTGGGTATCTTTTTTTTAATGTGGGAGGTGGATGTTTCCTCAGGGATTCGTTTGATATTATTTCCCTGTTGCCTTGGATGTTCATTTTGATAAATATGCTAAAAGCCCAGCACTTGAAAATAAACATCTTTCCTTCTTTAAATGGCTAATCCCTTTGACTTGCTGCTGCCACGTCCATGTTCACACCCAACAGCCATTACAATGAGCTGAGTATGTGGAGCAGCATAGCAAGAAATCAAACCATGATAACGAGTGCCTCCAGCCTGGTTTAAGGCATGGGCTGATATCTTCTGTGCACAGCCCTCCTTCCCATCTCTCTCCTACACCCTCATCTGCCTCTCTTCCCGCTTCGAGCATGCCTGTGTTGCACCCTTCCTCTGCCCTCCACTGCCCCACCTTCCTGATCTCATCTGGAGACGGAGCAGGTGCTATGGAGAGATAGAGGATGGCTGAGAAAGGCATCTCCACCCAGGCTAATGACGCCTGCTCCTTTCTCAGCTCTCCATGCTGAAACTGTTTCCCTGCAGCAGCCAGGCTGAAGCCAGATGAGAGCAGGAAACATCACAGTAGTCGAGGGAGACTGGAGATGGTCTCCTGCAGATGAGGAAGAGATTGTTTTGAGTGTATGCACTCACATAACAAGATGCTTGTCCTCGCAGCCGCTGATACTGATCTAGATGCACCCGTGTGTGTGTGTGTGTGTGCGTGTGCGTGTGTGCTCTCTCAAAACACTCGCATCTCCCAACTCATCAACTTTCAGAGGTGCCAGACATGAGAACACAGGCTCTTGTCCTGTCACACACACCATGGTGTGCCATAGTATATGGCACAATTATATCACACTACATACAGTATTGCTTTCACTGAAGACATTTTTTTTTCTATCTGTTTTTATCCCAGACACTAATGGACACAACATACACACTATACTGTGGAAAGGCAGCTTTTTCCATTGACCTCTGTGTTGCCAGGCTGTGATATTCAGCCAAGGTCAGCAGTTATCAGCAGGAGGCCTGGGGAGGGAGATGCAGTTGAAAAGTTCAAACAGCATGCACATAAACACACACCGATGTACAGTACATGCACATGCACTTACATACACAAACTACAGCAGAGAGGATAATGGGCTGTGCTCTGAATCAGGGACGCCACAGGTCATAGCAAGTGACTGTCAAAGGACACACCCTGGGACTTACACGCTTGATAAGTGAGCAGCACACACACACTAATAATAAGACCAAATCTAATATGAAATCTAATATGATTTGCAGTTACACTATAGTGCTCTGTAACCTAGTTCTACCGTATATTGAGATATACGCACTGAAACTATGAATGGGAGATATTGAAATTACTGGGCTTGCTGTGCGCATCAGTTTTACAAGACTGAGTTATACTAACTTTGCAAACACACACATACAGATACACACATTCCCACATCGAATGAGAGACAAAAGGGGATGGCGGGATTAACGGATCAGTTCCCAATTTCCCCCAGCCGCCCAGCAGTAATCAGATCATCTTGCACCTGACGTGAGGCCTGAATTCCATTAGGCTTTATTAGCAGTAATTATCCCCTGCTTCCACCCCATGCTGTTCTCTCACTCCCTTTTCTTCTATTTTTCCTCCGGATCCTGACATCGCCCTCTCCTTCCTCCATCCTCTTCACTCTTCCCCCCATTTTTGCCTGTGGTTCTCCACTCACGTCCTCACTGTGAGTTTCATGCCGCCCCTAAATTGTCTGGATGGTTCATTGATGGCTTGTAATTCTCCTCTACCTGTCGGCCCCATTTTGGCCAGTGCCCACATGTAAACCCACGTATACCTGCTGAAGGTCACTGTGACATGCATACAGACACACACACATACATGCACCTTTTGCTTTTACTCTTAGTGGACCTATGAATGAAAAAGCCACTCCAGTTGCTCTCCCAATAGCACAGAGGGATGCAACAGACAATTGCCCTTGTTTTTTGCTTTTGTTTTTAAACACTTTTTTTTTCTTCAGCAGCAGGCCCAGAGATTAGATGGACAATTGCGAGCTCTTTTGGATAGTGTTTCTGATTCAGGCAGGAAGGAGCACGAGAACTACAGAAAAGGCAAAATCCTCCAGGGAGCAGCTTTTTACTCCCAGTTTGTGTTCATTTGTCCCCCCGCTCCCCTCGGCTGCCTTTGGGAGCGAGTCAGCACTTGTTTTATTGGCCGTTACTGTGTGTCAGGGAGCAAATCGGTTTTTACTCACAGGTGCGAGTGGAGGACAAGTGTGAGTGTTCCATTACTTTTTGTATCAGATTGGAATTATCTGGGTGCGAACCGGTTTGTCCATATGTCTCTGTGTTGGTGCAGGACTGTGCGTCAATAGAGGGTGTGTGCACTTGTTAAAAAGCGAGAAGCATATTTTTCTATTTACTTGTTTGTACATGAGAAAATGGGTATATGTTTATATTTGAGGTGTAGCAAAGTAGATGATGGAGCTGATTCCCTCTGTGCTGTTTATTATCACATTTTGTGTAATTATATAATTACCGCTAATCACCCACCTGAGGTGGCAGTGCTCTGCGGCAACACACTATTACAGAACAAACACAGCAACCTCAGCACATCTCACACTCATTAACACACTCCTCCCTCCCTCATTCTCTTTCCCGCTCTTCCTCTCTCTGTTGCTCTCTTGCTCGCTTTCTCTATGCTCATTATCTCTTGTCTTTATTTACATGCATGAAAACACACATGCATGTGCCTGTGCGCACTCTCTAATGTAATGAGGATCCCAATCAGCTGTAATGAGATGAATAATATTTCAGTGGCAGATAGGGGAAATTTATAGAGAGAGAATCTTCCCAGCAGGTATGTTTCTGATGTGAAACGGAAACAAGAAGAAAGCATCTCCAAATCACATCTGATGTTCCATCCTTTCGACAGGCAGTTGAGAGAACGGGGTAATAGTGTAGCATTGCCACATACTGCACATTAGTTAACTGAATGTGCCAGTCTCCAAATGAGAGAGAATGAGGGGGAGTGTGGTGAGAGCTATTCAGAGGCAAAAGACAAATCTCACATTTCAGACTCCATTTCAAAGAACATGAAATCCAATATACCATACCAATCTAGTGCACACTGTCATTGCTTATGCCAGTAATAGCAATCAGAGATATTGTATTCACTCCCCTCAGCCTCCCAGTGTCAATTTATGTTTGCCAGTAAATATATTAAATGTCATTTAAGCCTTTTCAAGAAGTTGATTGTTTTGCTTTTGTTTTGTGCCGTGTGGTTCTTGCTGTTTGTCATCCTGCAGATCTTGACACAGGCTTTTATTAATCTGCAGGCTGGATGGCAACTCTCACTAGCGTTCCCCAACGCCCCACTGTCATCTGGTTGTGTAAATCTCCCGGCTAAATTAAATTTTACCCTCAGCAATGGGCACAAATTGAAAAGACACATATACAAATCTAGGTATTGTATTTATGCTGGTCAGTGACATTTGAGTTGTGCATTAGTGTGGACACCCTCTGGACTGTAATAGCCACCCCCTTCCCTCCCTTGTTTTTGAAAAGAATCCAGCAGGAGAGGAAAGGAATTCTGTGGATGAGGAGATCGTCCACACACTGACACACAGAAACAAACTGTGTGCTGCAGTAGCTAGGGCGCCCACTGAGAGGCATTATGCTTGCAGACAGTGTGACAGGATGGCACAGAGAGACCCCCAAACATCTCGCCCACATAATGAGACAGGGCAGGGGCACTGGGGCCTCTTGAGGAAGAGGGGGTTTTCGGTGGTGGGAGGAGCTATTGGAACATGTCAGTCGTCATGTAGCCCACAGAGGACGTGCTGGACCCCTCTGTCACCATGTGTATCTGAGGGATGGCAGCTACAGACAGGCTGTCTTGTTTTATGCGTTGTGTTTTGTTCTGTGTGGACCTCAGGAAGAATAGCTGCTACCTTAGTGACAGCTAATGGGGATACTTATAAAGAATAAAGAACATGCACCGCTCAAATGGCTCATATCTTGCAGGCAGGATTAATTTATCACAAGGCAGAGACAGACAACACAGCCCAACCATGTTCATCAGATGGAAAAGGAACTTTAATTAAGTCTGTGTGTGCCTATAGTGTGTGTGTGTGTGTGTGTGTGGTGATAAGAGAGCATCTCTCAGCTCTCCCTGACAGACCTGCATTAGACTTAAAGAAGACTTGAGACAGAGAATCTAGTTTGCACAGTTTTTTTTTCTCCTCCAAGATTCCCCTTTACGAACTCTGTAGCACTGCAATTCTACCCACTCTAAAAATGCAGTGGCAGCACTTTACGGGCCTCACTGAAGCCTATTATTGTACAGCAGAACTAGTGCTGGAGGCCTGTTTGTAGGTACTGTATACACAGATGTATGGCCATCTTTATTCCCATCAAGTATCACTTAGGGATACACCTTGTTTTAGCTAATGGGTTGTAGCAATTGCTCTCAAACTGTGGCATCTTTAGGGTGTTCTAGCTCTACGAGGAGACTGACTCCATTACTGTCACCATCAGCTAGAGGAGGAATCATCTAAAACTCTGGCTGCAGTATTCAGCATGGGTCATGAAATACACAGCTGGGTAAATGTTAGTCCTAGTCTCTTGACTAAAGACCAGACTCTCTGTCTCTCCATCGCTCTCCTTTTCTTTCTGTGTCTATCTTTTTCACTCTCTGTCTTGCTGACCTCTATATCTCTCTCCAGTGTCTGCGCTCCCTTTGGAAAAGCATGGGGAGGTGTGCACACAGAGATGAGGGGGACTCTAGCCCAATCTCATTTAGGCAGGGAGAGGGCAGAGTGCCACCATGAACCTCCACTCAGTTACACCTGAGGGGTCCCTGCTATGGAAGGAGGATATGCAGCTTTGCATGCAAATCACTGCAGAGAGCCGTCCGCCTGCCACCTTACACAGGGGCACAGGAACACTGTTGCCTGATTAACATGAAGGGTATTTGAACTCTGCTCTACAAACATGTGTTAAGGACTCTGATTTTTTTCTCTGAGTGTTGTATCCATCACATGTGTCCTGGCACCTGGGAACATAGAGATGACATTCCTTGACATTTCATGAGATCCATGTGTCATAAAGCTGACATAAAGGTTGAGATACAGCTTACTTGACGATGGATTGGCTGTCATAAACATTGATGGCACTACATAACAAATGATGCTAAATTTTCATGGACTGTTGTGACATTGAACAATGTCGTCTGTGCAATCGAATCTGGAGCTCATTTTCCAAGCGCTGACCTAAATCTTAGTAATGTCACTTCGACCAACATGTTATGATTGAATGACTCTGTGATCGTACGCTATTTGTCATAAGAAGTCATTATACAGCGTAAATATCATAATCAAACTGTTATTTGTGAAGCCGTTACCCGTGCTTTGAGGTCTGAGGAAATCATCATATTTCAGTGTCGTCAGGATCCAATTCCCTTGCATAACTGCACACTGTATTTTGCAGCCAAAGACACAATGCTCTTTTTGCCTTTCCAAAGTAAATGTGTTCTGTGGTGTAGATTATATGTTTATTTCTTTTAAAAACCTTTTTTGACATACGGACATCAGTAAACACACCTCTACATTTAGTTTTGTGCAAACACTTCATCCACAATATAGCGTCTGTATTGGTGAAGATAACATTAGACACCTTAAAATTAGAAAATGAAGCCGTTTTTGTATGCCCTCCTTCTGTTTGCTCAGATGTGTGTTTGTGCATGTGCATATGTGTATGTGCACCTCTAGTGTGGGCCAGAAGCTTAGGGTGAGCCAAGGAGATTGGTAGATTGGTCCCGTCCTCATCTGTATGCATGGCTAGGTCTCCTCTAGAACTGTTTTGTTTTTAATGATAACTGGTCCCATGCATTGTTTACTAAGATGACAGGTCTATTTTCCTCTGATTTATAGCTCTGTGGCATTCAAGGAGATACTGTACTTATTACTTTAAATGCAGTATGCAAAAACAAGTCAAAGAGACAGGCAGAAGGAGGGAGGAGGGAGGAGGGAGGGGTGTGGACATAAATTAAGGGTCATTGTTCTCCTTCTGCTCCAGACCGAGCAGCTGTTTGTTGAGGTCTAGACAGAGAGCTAAGCGCTGATCACCTTAGGAGGTCACCGTTGCCCCCACTCACTTGGCTGTCAGGATTCTAGAGTGGAGGTGTTGGCATTGTCAGATTATCCTGTCAACTACCTATCTTTATATTTTGTTTTGTGTATTTGGTCAAGTGGCCCTCTGGAACCTTATATACACAGTCATGGGTAAACTCCCTCTGGTGGTTGAACATCAGAGTCACACACCTAAACGTGGTGATAAAACACCACTCCAACTAACCCTAACGCTTCGCTTCCCCAATTCTACTTGGCAGGAAACTGTGAAAATACTGTACTGATTTGTTTTTTTAGAACAACTTGAGTGTTACAAAGGTATGGGAAGGTAGTGGTGAGGAGAGGGGTGAAGATGAAGTAAAGGGATAGAGAAGGAGATGGGGTGTCATTGTTTTGACGGATTTAGTTACACTAGCACAGAGATCAATTATTCAGCAGAGATGTGCATGGTCGCAGGATTAATGGCGCATGCAGCAGATAAATCAAGCATTGGTCTCGATCCTCTCTGGGAGAGGGGAAACAGTACAAGACAAACATAGAAACGCGTTTGACGTTGGCATTTTATATCCATCCTTTACCATTAGTAACCTTGAGATTTCAAGAGAGAATGAGGACGGAGAGCACATCCAGGCACAAATAACCATCCAGATTTGGGGATGTAACGTCAAAAAATGAGCACATTATATCATCTTGAATGCCGATTTGGCTCCGAAGGACAGAAGTATCTCTCTGTCCTCAGACTGTGGAAGGATATGAAAAAGGAGGGCTGTAGTTGCTGTTGAGAGATTGAAACGACGCTATATATTACAACCTCTGGAGACCTGTCGGCACTCCAACTTACTATCCCCCCCGCCACCCTCTCTGTGTCAGTCTATGTCCCTCTCTCTTTCTCTCTCTCTCTCTCTCTCGTTCTCACTTGGACTTTGCTCAGGGTCTTTTTTCCCTTTTCTGCTTCACTGTTACATTTCTCATCACACCCCCTTTGTGTATTCATACAGTGCATCTATCCATGTTCTTGTCTGTCTGGCTGTACTTGTATTTGTGTGTGTGCATCTCTCTGCCTGATTGAATTTGCTACACTCAGACCCCTTCCCCCCTCCTCCATCCTTGTCTGTCCAGATTGTACCTGTCTGGTACTTGAGGTACGTTTTTAGCCCATGTATCTGTGTGCGCCTATAATTCCCTTCCTCTATTTGTCTACCTTCTTTATCTGTCTGTTTCCTTTATCTGTCTGCTCTCTAGCTGCTACCTGAGCCCAAAACAGCCCTCATGGCCTTCCTTCGCTCCTACAGTGGAAATCACATACTCTGGTCAGGCTCCCATCTTCAAACACCAAGCTTTGCCCAGTCTCAGTCCCATTTTTCTTTCTCCTTGTGTTTATTTCTATGGGCCTCTCATTCTCCCGCTGTCTTTCTCTTTTTATTGCTATTTCTGCGTGCGTCTCTTTCTCATGCACATACTTTCACTCTATTTAATATATTTCCTCTGTTTCTCTGTCCTCTCAGTGGTAATATTCATAGCACTAGTGCACCGCTGTGTCCAGAAGTGTTTTTGTGAAGCCAAAGCTAACCTTCACCTTCCAGATTAGAGTAATTGCAATTAATGAAGAGTGGACGGAATATGGAGGCCTTTGGTCATATCAAAGCAGCAACGGGACACAGAGAGACATTTTGCATAGGAGCCACGGTGGAGGAGGGAATAAGGGAGGGGTGTGTGGGGGGGGGTGGCATCGAGGCAGTCATGGTGGAAGTGGGAGGATCAAAGCCGAGGATGGCGGCAGAGTGCTGTCCCCTGCTGTGCAGCTCAGATAAAGACAGGTTAGCGCCACAGGTCTCCTCAGCGAGAGGGAGCCAGGCACGAGGCCAGGGGAGATGCATGAACAAGCCAGCTTACAAACATCTCATAATAACTCAGGCAGAAGAAGCCCTCTGAATTAAAGTGTCACTTTTCATTTGCTTTCCTTTCCCTCTTTTTGGCTCACTGGCTGATTCTTCCCTCTCTCTCTGTGTTACTTCCTCTCTCTCGCCTGCCTACCCCACCCCCATACCCAACCAGCCACCCCCCCCGCCTTCCTTCTCCTCATCACAATCTGAACATAACATGGACTCCTTCGGTTGCGTTCCCTATTGTCTTCATCACAGGGCTGCCCGGGGGCTCTCAGGCTCCTCCATCTGCCTGCTGTGTGTCTGTGGCTCTCCCTGTCTCTCTCTGTCTGTTTGTGGCAATCCCCGTCTCTCCAAATCTGTTTTTTGTGTGTTTGGCTTTGTGTCTGTCTGCGGGGCTCTCTCACACACACACTCGTACAGTCAGAAGTATGGGCATGGGCAAAGTTAAGGTTTTTTGGCTACATGCTCATCTACAGTGGAATACAGGAATATTCACATTCCGCAAAGGACATGTTGTCTTGGGTCAATGCTTGTTGAAACCATGGCAACACAAACAAGGAATAAAGTTAGCTTGGCACTCCAGCAACATTTTTTCAATACTGAATGTGCCTCACCAAGTCAGTCTGGTTATCTGTGTAGCTAACAGCTCCAGAACACACTTTAGTTTTCTGTGTGATGCTGTTGACCTTTTAGAAACCCTGATAGGCCCATACTCAAGGGTATGTGTGTTAACAGAGAAACGGCTCCACAGCCAGGCTTATTATTACTTTTTGTAATTCACTTAGTTGATATGTTGTTGAAGTCGCTGCTCTGCACGGGGGAATATGACATAGGCAGAATATACAGTCTGGGTGAGCTTGCTGCTGTTTCCATAGTGCCTCCATGATTTATGTCGTTACTGTCATTGTTCTCAATCCTACTAATCCCGCCGCTGAGCCTGGCTCTCCAAATTGGGTGTGCTGGGTGCTGCTGGGGCTGTAGAGGGGTGAGGATAGTAGCGAATTGCACAGAAGCTGATGAAGGTTGTTGCCACGCTCAGAAGTGGAACACTATCTTCCCCACCGTGTTGGGAGTGGATGGGGCAGCTATCAGTCTTTAATTGGGCACTGTGGGCCATAATAAAGAGATCTCGGATTATGGAGGAATGGAATGAGAGAAAGATAGAGAGCGATATGGAAGACCAAAGAGTGGGGTGAACCTAGTGCACTTTAATGCAGTGCGTATTGGCAGGTGTCGCTCTGCCTAATTTCACGCCTCTGTGAGCAAATGTGCACCCAGACGATCGCCACTTCCAAGTCCCCTCTCTTTCTCCCTCTCCCTCTCTCTATTTCAGTCTCTCTGCTTTAATGTATAGTCGGCCGCAGTGATGTGTTTGTCCTTCCACACTGACTGTGTGCTTTGGCCGGTACAGAACGTGCACTATGGCTCCCTCTGAAACCTGGAAGCGCAAATGTGCTGCATAAGAGCTAAATAGAGGCACGGTGATGGTTAAGGAAGCATGAGGGCCCGCCTCTTCCATCTGTCACATCCAGGCCATATGATGAGGAATGCTTGTTCTTTTGCCTGTTCGGCCTGTTGAACTGTAGGCCAGTGGGTAGAAATGATGACAGGGGAGGAAACTGTCAACCAATGGTGGGTGGGTGTGTGTGTGTGTGTGCGTGTGTGTCACACGGTGGGACTTTCAAAGCTTGTCAGGGGTGTATCCTCTGGCAGCAGAGACGGAAACGAGATGTGATCGTTCGTGACCTGCCCGGCTTCTTGTATGACCCTCTGTTGCGCCACAAACTTCCTCTCCCATCCTCGCCCCTCTTACACCTTCTTACTCGTCCTTTACCCTCCTCGCCCCTCAACGCCGTTCTTCCCTCCTCAGCCCTTCTGGCCCCTCCTTCCTGTAGTCTGTGTTTGTGTTGGGAAGATTAAGCTGCTCTGACAAAGCTGTGTTTACAAATATGCAGGCAGAGAAACAGGCCAAGCGACGCTGAATAGGAATAGAATACAAATTGCTTTTTTATCTCTCTTAGGGCCAGGGCGAGAGAAAATGTGTTTGCGATTGTTGCTCCTCCGCCTGTGAAGGATAAAGCCTCAGTACTGGGTTTGGGCTCCCTGTTAGCATTCATTCTATCCTCTCCTCTCTCTGTCTCTCTCTCTGTGTCTCTCTCTGTCCTCCCACTCCCTTTCTTCCCCCCATGCTCTTTCTCCTCTTTGTCTGCTCCACACTCTCTGTCTCTTTCTCCCTGGCGGGAATTTCTTTTCTTGCTGTTTCCTTGGTAATCATATCTCCTCCCTTCTTTCCTCCATAACTCTCTCATGTGTCCCTGATGTGTGTTCCTCTCTCCTCTACATGTGCTCTACTTCCTCTACCATCACCTCGTTCCCCCAATAATGTTCTCCATTCCTCTCCCCCTTCATGTTTCCATACAAGCAGAATATCAGTCTCTCTCTCTCCCTTTCCATCCATCCATCCATCCTTTTTTCTCTCCTCCGCTCAGTAGGACTTGTCATAATTTATAGTCTCTCTCAGCACACCAGAGATATTGGAAATTTGGAGTGCCTATAGATCATGGCAGGGGGAGAAGCTGCGAGCCTCCGCTAATCAGCCTTAACAGAAGTGTGGAGCATTACAAATCTGAGCTTTCTCTTACAATTAGGCAGCATGTCTGCCTGGCATAACCCACGGCAGGGAGGCAGAGCCTGTGATGTCATCTTCAGCAGGTCTCCGCCGTGCGTGTGTGTGTGTGTGTGTGTGTGTGTGTGTGTGTGTGTGTGTGTGTGTGTGTGTGTGTGTGTGTGTACATGCGTGCGTGTTTTAGGGGGAAACAGTGAGTTGGATTGTTTGCTCTCATTAATGCAGAGGACGTGCTCCCCTTCTCCACACAGTGGCACTTTTATCCTTACCTCAGCTAACACAAGGGAAGGTTAATGGGCGGTCATACAGACTCAAACATTGCCATCTATGTTTATTAAGCAGCAGCATTCTCACCATGTGATGCTTTTATTAATTCATTATTTCATTTCAGATATGGCTTTTGAGGACACTGACAGGGAAAATAAACTAAAATCAGATCAAATATTCTTTCTTGCGTGACTGTTTTACCGCCTGCTTAGTGGCTAGTTTCTAACGGTCTCCCTCCCATTCCTGTTTCCATCCAAGTGAATTCATGTCCACATTCTGTGTTGATATCACCTTGGCCATTCTCCAGTGCATGCATTTGCGTTTGACTAAGCGAAATGGAGACAGCAGGCACAGGAAAGTCTTCTTAGACTCACCTGTTTCCCACCCACCAAAAATGACAGCTAAAACCTGACCTCTGACCTTGTGTCTTTAATCTGAGGCACGACAAGCAGATTGCTGTATCTGTTACTTCCATCTTTTAGCGGAATGAAGTGCCTGTCGTGGTTGATGGCAATGCAAACAGATGCCCATTACTGTATTTTGCTGCAAGACATTTTTTACATGTCTGTTCTAGACAGGCAATCTAGAGGTCAGCTCAAAGGTTAGGTGATAAGGAAGCGGTGTCTTTTGTCGTGGCAATCAGAAACACTCGAGATAATGACTCATTTCCATTTGCCATTTTACCTATTACACTTATACTTAACAGCCATTTGTAACCTGTCAACCCTCACATTAGTATAATTTGCTGATCTCCTCACATAGGCTTTTAACTTAAGCTATTTTGCTTTATTAAAGATACAGCGAATTCAAACACAGATTTGGAAGACAACCTATTATTATTTCAAAAACAAAGACTTGATTTGAGTTAGTTAAGGCCACTTTCTTACTGTGCATGTAGAGGAGAGGAGAGGAGAGGAGAGGAGAGGAGAGGAGAGGAGAAATGAAAGCCTGAGTGAGGGGAAGTGGAAAGAGAACATTTGTTACCGTTGCTGTTTAGGCCTCTGCTCATAGCGTGGGTCCTATAGAAACACAGTTTGACTTTTGAGAAGCTGTCAGAAGTGCTACAAGGTTTATTGAGCTTTCATTTATTGACTGGCATCAATGTGTTCACTGCTGTTGTAGGCTGAGGTCAAGGCAAGGCCGCTGCCGATCTTTGTGAAGCATAAAGAACAGCCTGATATATTCACTTGTCCAACCGTTTCACCGCTCTTTTTTGTGTTAAGGCTTTTATGATTCTTGTTAGGCTTACTTTATGTGAATAGGCCTTTATGCACTGCTACATTCAGAACAGATGTAGCTACGGTAACAGAAAACAGGTCAAGGTTTGTTTATTTGATGTTTTTATGTGTATGTATACTCTATATGCATTTGTCACAGAATCCTGTGAACTGAAATATCATAGGATGCATGAATATCAGTGAAGCAGTCTGATTTGTCTATGCAGGCACAGATAGTTAAGTCTATAAAGCACAAACATTTACATTTATGGCCTGTATTGGTCTATTCTTACCCGAGTTGGCCATTTATAGCTAGGGATGTCAAGGAATTAATTAACTAACGACAAAACTATACATGTGATATAAACACACAAGTATGGATGCATTAGTCTTTTTTTGTTTTTTCTTTGTCATGATTTTTGTTTGGATGATTATGAATTTTACATGAGGTCTGGCTGTGACCTGATCCCCCTGAGAATTCTTATGCAGCTTGTGTCACTTATGGCTGTGTGCTTGTGTTTGTCTTGTCATATACAAGTAAAACTGCATTTCTATTTCTGTAGGTGTGGGTTATTGTTATTTGCAGGTGTGCCTTGGCACACTGAAGTGCGTAGCCTTGTTTGTGCCTATGAGTGTTTGTGCATTTGTGTGTCAGTGTGTGTGTTGGTGTATGGTGGCATGCCGTAGGCCCCATGCCACCCTTCCATCCCATTAGCTGAGCCCAGCCCCTGCCTGTGTCTGCTTTAACCTTGGCCAGCGGGCTGGAGGAGAGGGAGAGTAATTCTAACCTTAAAAACCTGCTGATTAAAGCTAGTTTGGTGGAATTCGATTCCACTTAATGCCTTTGGCCGTGAGCCCAGCTGGCTAGCATTAGCATCAACAGACACTGTGTCTTCAGTCAGGGAGACAGACGTGCATGGTCATGTTCATGAGCTTCCTCTGGCACGTGCAGAAGCGTAGCTGCAAACCCCACATCCCCTTGTCTATCTTTTTGTCTCTATTTTTCTTCTCTGTCCTGTTTCTCATTCTACTCTCATTTCTCCCTCCGCCCAATATGCAACTCCTATACCCAACTTCATCGCCACAGCTCTCTCTTCCCTAAAATGTCTTTCCTCTCTTTTGTCTTGAATTTGTTCTTTTCTTTCTTAGCTTCAGGAATGAGGCCAGAGAGAATCGGGGCTTTCAGTATGGCAGGCGGTCAGGGGTTACTCTCTCAGCCCTGTTATTGTTTTCTTCTTGAACTTGATGTATAGCTGTGTTTACGCGTCCAGCGTGGCTAATTCATTCTCCTCTTCAGGGCCTGTTTATCAACTGTTTGTGTTTATTTCACAATAAGTATGCTATTTTTAGAGCTGGCCATTTCCATAACACATGCATTTTTATTTTCCAGTGCATCATTTGTTTTGCTTTGTTGAGGAATTTTGGTTTGTTTTTAATTTTTTCCTTCAACTCGGGTGCAGCCTGCCAATTCATTTTGTAGCCTGCTCAGTTTTGACTGATTTAGAGGCTGCAGCTGGTCCAACGGAGAGAACCAGGGAGATAAATCTAAGCCTCTTTTGATTTATTATGTATAATGTCTCATCAACCGTTGCTTATGTCTTCAGATGCACTGAAGAATTATACTGTTACAACTTTACAAGTAGTGGCTTATTTAAAGGGATATAAAGAAGTTGAAGAATCTTAATAGAGAAAGCATAGCTGGGATAAAAGCCACAGTTATTGTACAAGTAACATACAGGATTTGTCTCTGAATCCAAAATGCACGAGAGAGGTACTGTATATTATGGGCATTCTGGGCATAGTGCCACCCTACCAGACACTACAGATAATTTGATTCCCACTGAACGATTGGGAGACGGCAGAGCAGCGCGGCTGACTGTAAAGACAGTTGGTGAACTGCAGAGCATTATGGTATCAGTCGAAAATGAGCGCTTCCTCCAAACTGGAAGTGGCACTTTTCAGCCGTAAGTCATCTAATCACGTCTGTATAGAGCCAGAAATCGTTGGTTGATCAATAGTCATCATGGATGCTGTCAATGGCCAGGGTAGCTGGAATCTTGCATGGTTCATGAATCTATTGAGTATGGATTTTGCGTTCCCTCTACGGATGGGGTTTGATAGTACTGCCTGATTGGCTGCTGCAGTGTGAGCTCTATTTATGCTGCTGTGCCTCAGGCTGAATCACCTGCCCCAGGCATTCACGTGAACAGACATATGCAAACATGCACACACAGAGAAGTACACACACACAAAATGATACATTCCCTCTAATGAAGCGGTGAGCCAGAAGTGACTTTACCAGGTGGATGTCCATGCCAACAACTGTATAATAGTGCGAAGCAAGTCACTCAATACATCGAAAGCTGAAAAATGTATTTGAGATCCGACTATAGATTATTCATATCCAGAGCGATGATATGTGTGAGCAAAATGTTGGCTAGGGAAACATTAGAGGATATGCGAGTCCTAAATGAGTCGGTGGTAAGTTGAGTTGAGACAGTGGTGTAAGAGTTGGGAAGTTGGAGCTAGACAGTGGGAATGTAATAAAAAACATTAGGAGATGGTTTTTAACAAAATGCCAGGCATGTTGTCCATGCATGCACATGTTTCCGTGTGTGAGCAAGTGTGTGTGTGTGTGTGTTCATCCCAGGACTGACAATCCAGCAGACAGACAAATGTGTGTCAGTCTCTGACAGTAAGACGTTTGCATCACGGCAGGAAAACAGCAAATTGCCAACATAAATAAGGTGCCACGCTGTGATTAGGACTGTCTTCACACATCATTATGGTCTAATGAGAGAGTTTCCCCTCTCTCCCAGTCTCACTATATCTGCGTGTCTGCTTGCCAGTTTTGCCTCCACAGACTCTGCATTTTACTAACCCATCTCTAGCTGTGCCTGACACCTGTCAGCCATGATGGATGAATGTAAGTGGGGTGTCGCCAGGGCAACAGGCAGGCCAGGGGCAGCGGTGGCCTCCAGAGGCAGGACAGGTAGCCGGTTGTGGCCCTGCCTTTATATCTGAAGGCTTTATTTAGGCCGAACTGTTTATCACTGGGCTGTCTGGCCTGCTTGCCCTGTGTGAACTGCGATCCTGCTCTACTCAGGACCGCTTTAACACCCCAAAGGAGGGGGCGTGTTCAGGCCAGGCAATAATACCCTCTCATTGGGCTAAGGCAGAGTTTCATTGCCTTGGCCGCTTGCTTGATTGACAACACCAAATGAATTTGCTGCATCAGTGTCTGACTTTGGAGGACACACGTCGCTGTAACTCTTTTCTCCTGCTGTCTGCAGTGACGGCACTTGAATACATTATGGACACGCCTCTTGTGACTACTCCTATAAATTATTGTGCATCATTGTTCTAGTGTGTCTCATTGGCACCCCCAACACAACAGTAAACCAATAACACATTCACGGGTGTGCAGGTATAAGCACACCTATGTATTTGTTTCACTGTTTTTGTGTCAGTCCGCAAAAGCTCTTCAAAATTACACACTGGGAAGCTGCACTTTTTATGAGAGGATATGTGTGTATAATTATGGTTTAATTGCTTGCCCTGTGATGTGCTGTCATCTGTCACAGCCCAAAGACAGCAAATAATGGTTCTGCTGCCGTCACTTTGTCACCCAGACGCTCAGCTTGCAGAGAGCAGCAGAAACACCAGTAACTGATATGCGTCTTGAATTACTGATAAGCGCTCGAGTATGATGAGCTTTGTGTATGTGGGTGCTCAAAAGTATCATGGCTTGCCTTTCTATCTTGGTCTATTGTGATTGTCTGTGTGCGTAAGGGTGTGTGCGTGAGCATAACAGTATGCGTCTGTGCTTCTCTGAATATTTCCGCGTTTGTGAGTCGGTGTAGTTTTGTGCTACAGAACTCTTTTGTCTAATTCTGTGTGTGTGTGTATGAGTGGGTGGGAGTGTGGTGGGAGGGTGAGGGAGCCCAAGCTTACGGGTGTGTGTGTGTGCGTGCGTGCAAATGTGTTTGATGCCTACTGTATATCGGCACTGACAGGTGCAACAGTTGTGTTATGCTTTAAGCTGCTTGTTTGTCTGGCACGCTGCTTTGTGTGGTTGAGAAATGGAGTAAACAGAGGGAGAGGAAAGCAGCCTGGGGGCTAATTTATTCACTCCCGAGTCGCCCTAGTCACAGAGGCCTGTTGCACTGGCCCACCTGTCAATCCTGAGGAGCATGCCATAGCCTCATCCAACGGCACGCAGCCACACAACACCCCTCTCTCAGTGGGCCAAGCGCTTTAGGCAACAGCAGTATTAAGCATGATATATCAATAAGGTCTCGGTAATCAGAATGAACAAGACAGCGAGTTTATTTAGCGCAGAAGCAGCATTATAAAAAAAAAAAAAATACATCTTCTGTGTGCAGTGAAAATGAACGTGGGGTTACAGTTGTACCAGTGTTGGTGTTGAAATTTAAAATCAAATATTGGATAGACAGAATGGTGGCATCTCTGTTTGTAAGCACCTTTCACAAAAGTATTGCAACACATGACTTTAGTGAAATGCATAAACAGTTTAGTGCATTATAGACCGGTGTGCCATACAACATCTAACAACTGCCTAATCCCTGAAAAGAGCACAAAGTACAGTTTATGACATAAAAACTTACAAAACTGCACAGCAGAAATGTGTGAGCTGCTAACGGTTGTGGTTGACTGTAGTAATGTGATGTTCAATGCACTGTGGGAGTGGGAGGAAGTGTCTGTCTGTTGCCAGCGTGGCGTAATGGATGGCAGAGCTATGGGAGTGGGAGGAGGCATACATCCTATTTCAGACAGCTGTAATGGATGAGAGTACAGCAAAAAAATAAGAACAGGAGGAAGTCTGCAAGCCTTCACTATCTCAAACTCTCGCACACAGAGTTCGGTAGTATTGAAATCAGTTCACAATAGATGTGATTGGAACAATGGAACACCTGGAGAAACGCTCGAGGCTCATGTGACTTTTCTTATTTGTGGATTGGTCATAGCATGTCTGTATGTGTAGGACACACATAGCCACACGCACACACACACACACACACTTGTTTGTGCATCTCTGTGATGTGCCTTTTTTTTTAGCTATGTAATGTGTCTCTCACCATGTGCCCAGTCTGTGTAACTGTGCAGTGCTATAATTAATCAGGCGGTTTGATGTTGGCAAATGAGTGTTTATACAGACTGACTTCCTCTGCAGGCCCTGCTCTTTCTAACTAGGTTTTAGTTAAACAAGACGAGTACATAAAACACTCCAAGGCACCTATTTATCACATGGTCCTCCAAGCAATGTAGCCAACCTCCCCAAGCCCCATCACCCTCCCTCCCTCTTTCCTTTTCCCCACTCCTGCCTCTTTCTCTACCCCTACCCATTCACATCTACAGTGCCCGAGGAAACCCGCCTTAACTTATTGAACACACAACTGCTAAATAATGAAGCTGTGTCAGTCTATGTGTGTGCACTCTGACTAGCAGTGTATGTATCAACCCAGCTGTGATTTCTCCTGATTTCTAAACAGTTATACCAAAGTGGATTGGGATGAAGCTGAACCCTCCTGACCTACTTGTTTGATTTATTCCTGTAACAGCCAAGCTTCCTGTCTTAAGAGCAATCCACCGTACCCTCACCTTTCACAAATATTGTATTGCACAAGATCACAGCCTATTTCCTAGCTGGTGAAGGTTCGGGGTGCGAGAGTGCTGTAGACTCTTGTTGTTGCTGTAAACAAGCAAAAGCAGGCTAGCAGGGTCACCTGGGAGCGGGGAGCCGTGGGTCTCCCAGAGAAGGATTGAGGAGGAGAGAGAATGGAAGGAGGATAAGTGCTGCCTTGCTGTGGTTCCTTGCTGCACGGTGCTTCGTTGCGTTTGACTCTGCTGCCGGCTGGTGAAAAATGTCTCCTGGCCCCTCTGCCAGATACCAGGAGGCGTTATCAGCCCTGCCTAGCTCTCTCCACGGTAACGAGCCCCCAGGCACAGTATTATCTGTTTACGATAAGGATATTAATAACACTGTGCTTTAGTTATGTGCTGGGGTGCCCTGCGGCACCTGAATCATTCTGTCAGGGGCTCTCTTCAAGCAGGACGGGATAAGAGTAGATGAGGAGAAAGGAAAGGAAGGAAGGAGTCATGTGGTGACAGTGCTGAGGTTAACCCCATCCACTTTCTCCTTCCAGCTCTGTTTCCATGAACAATAGCTTGACAATCTGCCAGCAGGTCCATGTGGGAGTTACTGTAAGGAGGGAAGAGGTCACCGGTTCAAAGGTCACAGCTGCCATGATCAGCAGACAGGTCAGACTATTGTCTGTACTTTACTGTAGTGTAATGTCCTTTCTTTCTGTCCCTCTTTCTCTCTTCCTCTACTGTCTCCAGTGTTTGTATGGCTGCTACGTACACTCCTCCATCATCCCCACCTTCCACCGCAGGTGCTACTGGCTCCTCCAGGTAAGAACTCCTCTTCTCCTCCTCTACAGTTCACCACACTTTCACTCTCAAACTCCCCCAGCCTATCCACAAGAACTTGAATGAGCTGCATGATATCAGTTTCCGTTTAACCGAAGCATTTTCCTTTGACAGCCGGCAGGCAGACATCAACCTATCCCCCCGCCACCTCCCTCTCTCTCTTCTCTTTTCTCTCCGCAGCCTCCATTTCCCTTATCTTTCTCAGTCATTCTCTTTTCTGATGGCATTGCCCATACACGCCGTCCAGCACGAGGACGGTATCTCAGTCTGCTAAAAGCTTTGCCATCTCCCCTGTCTAACAGCTGCGGTGATGGGCAGTAAAAGCATGATGGAAGACATTCCCTGTACAGTATAGTGTGCTTACAGTGGGTTGTCAAGTCTGCAGGTTGAGAGTGGTTGTAAATAGTAGTCCATTGATCACCTCTGCAATACATCTCATTATTCTCATTTAGCTTGGCAGCCATTATTGCTGGAAGGTGCCCGATATGTACAACCATTCACACAGACAATTTTAAGGGAGCATAAAGCACACACACATATAGACTAAGGGTGTGTGGAGCTGCTGCGATTTTTGTCTATCTATGTATCTGTCTATCTGTAGTTCAATGTCTTACATATATTCTAGTATATAACGTGGAGAATGGCATCTTTGGGATAATTACTCTTTGGCTACTATGCTGCTTGATCAATTTCTCACAAGCATTTTTGAGTCACGACATCCCCGCTGTACTGAATAGACTCAGGAGACACATTCATCCGTAGTCTATCCAACCCCCCCCTGACAATGTCTGTTAGCAAAAGAGGAGAGCAGATCTGTTGGGAAAAGACAAAAGGGAAAAACTGGCCTCAACAATGCTTAAATACTAATCAAAATAATTAGCGTGTTCCCACAGCAAACAAAAGCTTTCAGACAACAACTGTTTATTTATGTGGCTCTGTCTGTTGGCTCTGTGTGTGTCTCAGGGAGTAATAATAACTGGAACAAACAAAAAGCATGCATCTTCCTGTCTCTTCTGAGTTCATTCAGCAAAGCAACTCAGGTTATTTTCACTTAAATATATTTTCCAAATGATTAGAGGTGCAGTGTATTATTAAAAAGTCTAAGTGATGAAAGCAAGGAAAACAATGAAATACTGGTACATGGAATATATCATTCTGGTTCTGGAAATAACAAAAGACACCTTGGTATGTGTTCGGATTTGGGGAATGATCAGAGGAGGCTCTTGTACTTTTTGGTGATGCATATTATCTTTAATCTGCTTCCATTTGCAAACTGTCAGGGAAAGCTCTCTGGAGTCATTTTGTGGTGGTATAAGGGCTCATTTAAAAGATATTTTCACATTTGTTTCAGGTCTATCTTATACTGACATTCCCATATATACATTGAAATACTTACTGGCTGCTGCAATCATTTCTATTGTCCATACTGGCCAAGGAAAGATCCCTCCTAACACAATTTTAATGTAATGTAATGTAAGTGAAGCATTCTAAATTTCAGTCATTCAGCAAGATATCTTCCAAAGTTATAGTGTTTCTGAAGTTTAGGGATAGTAACACAAAGAGGGAGGTTCCTACCAAAGACTGTAAATACCCACTTGATGTGACAAATTTATACTGCTGAATCATAGCTTCAGCTGAACTTCAAAATGAATTTCTATTTTTTACTCCTTTTTTATTTCTCTTTCAGTTGCTCCGCCTAATATTTGACAATGGCACATCAAAAAATTGGGATTCAATGTTTATCTGATTCCTGTGGAATGGTAAAAAAAAGTAAGGATTAAACTGATAACATTGAAATTGATCGCCGTAGCTGATCTTAAAAACTACTATCTGGCAGCACAAGTATAGACTGTTAGATTTTTCCGCAACCTTCAAGTTAGAAAGAAGCAAACCACTTGCAGAGTAAAACTACTAAAGTTATTCATCCCCTAGTTAAGCTTATTCTGAAAAACCACAGTAGGAGTATAATAAATAATCAAATACCTGCTGTTTTTCAAAATTCTTACGAACACAAATAGACAAGATAAAACAAGGGAAAAAGAAAAATGGAAGGCGGAATAAGAAATATATTAAATAGAAGATGAATGGAGGGAAATCAATATCAACACTCACAAAACAACAGACTCCCTTTTTTGGCGGGAGCACTCTTGGAACATACAAACATATTCACAAATTCAACAGGCAAATTAGGATTACTTGAAAGTGCTGGTGGGATCACAATGCAAACCGTTCTCATATAATATGGTTGTGCTTAAAGCAGCACGACTGTAGAATTAAACAAAGCCACAGCTCCGGGGAGTCAGTCCAAAGCTAGACTTGACACATGCACAATAACACAAGGACACATGCAGACACTCAGAAACATGTGTACACACTGCACAGAGAGCAAATAAGACAGAGAGCTGGGGTCACAAGGGGTCACTCGCTTTTTAAAACTAAAGCCTTCATTTTTCACCCTCTCTCTCTGCCAGTTTCTTGATACACCCACATAAACACTCAAACTTTGAGGAGTTCACTGACTCAACTTTTCTTTCCTGTTGCTGCAGAGCATCAGCTAAGAACAACTGGTTAGTGATTCCTTGGCCCTTACGTCTTTTTGTCTCACACTGCTCAGCAAATCTCCTAACATGACTCACAATGCCCCTGGTGTGCGGCTAACACATCCACTCATTCAAAAAAAAAAAGTACCTTCTGCCAGCCAACAAAACAATTTATTTACAAGTATTTTCTTTGCTGCTGAGCATTCCTAGAGCCCTAGATTTACATTTCCTTTCAGGCTGTTTATTGCAGACCATCTGTGCTGACAGGAAGCCACAGTCAAGATGACACCAGAGGTAAAAGATTACACCACTTCAGTCCATATCTCTGCAGATGCAGATAGACCTTCAGTACCTCTGTCTCTTCAAGCCATTTTTAGCCAGACAACTGACAGTCAGCCCTGCTTACAGTCTCGCGCTCTAATTTTCTCTCTCTCTCTCTTTCCACATTTCTCCAGTCTCTGAACCCTCTGTCCCTGACTCCCTGTGTACCATTTGCTGTGTCCATATGAGATTTGCAGGCAGTAGTCTGTCAACAGCAGAGCAGCAAGGAGACTGGAGCTCCCAGAGCGGCAACAGGGAAAGGTCACCAGTGAGTGAAAAATGTAAATATTCAGCCATCCAGCGGCCACAGTCACGGAGAGACAGGGATGAAAATAACTCCTATTACACAGCACCGACAGGGAGGGAACACAGAGGACAGAGAGGGTAGAGACAGACTGTGAATGAGAGAGCGAGTGAGATGAACACAACTTTTAAAAAGTTAGGCTAAAAAAAAAAAAACTGAAGGGAGAGCTAGAGAAAAAGAAAAAGATAGATTTAAAGATTTGAAGCCAAAAAAAGAAAAAACCACATAAAGCAGAATAGGAAGAAAAGGGACAGTGTGTGTATGTGTGCATTTTTAGATATGTGTGTGTGCAAGAAAGCCAGAGAGCAAGACGCGAGAAAGACAGACAGAGTGAGGGTGGTGAAAGGTGTTTTAGGGAGGAGGGGGAGGTTTAGCGTGTGGGTGTGTGCCTCTGTATCCACTCTTTATCCACTCTTTATTGAGTCAAAGCCTGGGTAATGAGACAGGGGACTGGAATGAAGGCCTGCGAGGGGGGTCCTCTCTCACTCCATTCATTTTCTTTTGTTCTTTTCACCTCTCACTCTCAATCTGCTCATCCCCGCCACACTACCTCCACCTCTCTATGGCATTAGACCACTTTAAGAGGTCTGGCCCATCCCCGCAAATGGCTGAGACTGAAGGAAAGTACCACCGCAGTTATCTGGGGTTGCAAACAATGAATCCAAATTGCTGCTGAGACAGAGAGCTGCCCAGAGCAGACTGTGTGGTTTGTCACTCAAAAAAAAAAGTCAGTGGATTTGTTTAAAAAATGGGGCTCCGTGCCATACCATGGTATGCTTTCAACGCCGCTGACAAAAAGTCAGTCCCCTGGTCATCATAAACCTCATTAGAGAATGTCTCCACTCTTTAAACACATGCAATGTCAGTTACAGCTGGAGTGTGCACACTCAGATACTTAAAGGTCACACCTCTGTGAGTTTAGGACTCTGCCGTCTTTTCAGCCACAAGCCGTCATGACACAAGCACGCAGACAAACACACGCTCATTGACAGAGAGGATCCTGCCTGTCCTGGTGGCACTGATTGATTCTATCGCTCCATGTCCCCTTCTCTTGTTTAGTGCTAATCGAATGTAATTCCTCGCTTGCGCCTCTCCATCAAATCAGACAGTGGAGTCGGCGCTGGGCGGCGGGGGCACAGAGGGGGGGATAATTATGATATTAATATGGAGGGGGTCTGAGGGGAAACTTCATTTGTCCTGCTGCCTGCCACGAACACAGAAAGGGGTCAATAGCCTCCATGCTTTCCTACTTTAAAGACGAGGAGAAAGGGATGAGATAATGAAATGACTAGTAAGGCAGGAGGGAATGCTGACGACCTTGTTTCTTCACAGCTATCACTTTCTCCCTCTTACCTTTCTCAGTTTAGGCCACTGTGCTCTAGTCTCTGTCTCACATGAATACATTATTAATATCACCATTCACTGCAGTTACATTTTTCTTATTACATTAGTCCTTCAAAGTATAATGACTCTGGAACCACTTGAATCAGTGTTATGTAGGAAAATGACTTGTCACTGTTGTCCCTGTGATCATTCCAGCACTATTAGGCAGTATTTCAGCAATATTCATTTATGGAATAATTCAAAGGTGACTTAATTGGACAGGCAGAGTGATAACTCATATCTTATCACAGTCATCACAGTGATTAAAGAGAACCTTGAGCAGTGTAGGCTCTGTGGTGCTGCCCGTGGTGCTGAAACCTACAGTACTCTTATAACCTTTCTAACTGTTCACCACATCTGAACCTTTTTATTTTTTTGTCTTTTCGGCTGTGTTGATTTATCAAAAATCACCCAGCACCTTTGAACTCCTATGCTATTCACCTCTCATAACAAGCTCACCAACCTGCAAAGATCAATACACCCAGCCGATGCTGTTAGCAGATCATGTACAGGGACCGACACGTGTACTCATCATACCTCACGCCACCGCGTCACCTGTCAGGGCAAAGGCCTCTCTCTCTTAGTAGCTAATTGAATGGGAAAAGTTGAGTAGCTCCTTTGCTGGGGCGATCCGTCATAGGTCGGTGTGAAAGCGGCATACAGGAGCTACAGACCCAGAGCGGACATGCCTGCAGGCTAAAGGCAGACAGATGGATTCTTTATATCTAGCAGAGTCCTCTATTCATTCGGATCAGTTTAGTTGCCTCTGTGTTGAGCACTAGGAGACAGGTGCCGGATTCAGAGTAGCTCAGGTGATGTGTGATGACGGAGCAGAGCTGTCAAGTCCAGATTCACATCAGATACGTCCAGACCATGCAAGGCTACATAATGAATATTTCACTGAGATAAATCATGGATGAGCCTCGGCACCGTTCTGTTGATTTCACTGAGAGGATAGAGAGGCAGGAAAACCTGTGGAGGTTTTGACTCGCTGTCTACAACCTCAGGGCAAATGGAGGCAGTAGAAATATAATTGCCTTTAGCTATGCAGGCTGTTGTTTGTATCAAATGGAAATGCACCTCTACAGAGTATGAGATCACATTTATAGCATATGAATTTGACTCCACCACCTGACTGTTCAACTCAAAACCTCTACACTGGACTGGCAAGAGAGGGTGGCAGTACAGTATATGCAATGTGAATGTGAGTCTGTATATCTTTCAGCTTCTGCACTTACTAGCCTGCGCGTGTGTGTGTGTGTGTGTGTGTGTGTGTGTGTGCGGGTGTGTGTATATGTGCATCGGGTTTTGCCGTTCTGTCTCTGCGCTATGGTGGGAGACCATGGTGCTCTCAGCAGCACGCTGCTGCTGGCAGGCCCCGACTCTTCTCTGCCATGAGGAGAACAGCTGCTTCACGAGCATGTCGGGGTGTGAGCCATGTCCCTGTGGCTCCCCTCGTCTCCTTCACTTCTCCTCCTCTTTGTGTGCAGTCACACAGACACGGTGCATCTGACATTAACCCTCTCCATCCTCTCTACTTACAAACATTCAAATATGTCCCTCTCCATGCTGTCAATTTTCTTCTAGTGCTGTGAACGCTTCTGCTACCCCCTGCTTCCACTCAGAGAGAAAATATAGTTAGTTCTAAGTTGGTCTCTGCCCAAACAGTGACACTGGGGCTTCTGACCTCTAAACAAATTGAAGGTTACTCTTGTGCTTAATTAATGGCCCCTGCTGGAGCACTCTCTCCACGTACGTAGAAATAGAAAGAAGTTGAGCTAAACCCCAGAGGCACACAGAGCGTCCTCTCCTCCTAGCAGACTGATCTGTTCCTCAGTGCCTGCGACCTTTTCTCTAGGTCCGTCGCCTAGCCCACCAGCACGGCCAATTATCACAAATCCCTCGCCGCATTTGTCTTGCCATTTTCACTCTGCGGCCAAAGAGGGGTGTGTGGCTATAGACTCATGCAGCCTCCTAACCAGCCTAAGCCCAGATGGGGAAACAGAGGCCCACAACAGGTATGTGGTGCTTAAATAATTCAGTTATCCTGAAAGGTTAAGGCTCTGCCTGTAAGGCAAATTGGCATTCATCTTTCTCCAGAGTCATGCGCCCCGCTTTCATAAGGAACAGCCACTGACATGTTTACATTTTGTGACTTTCATGATTGTTATTGACATCAATATTTTACATGTTATTCAACTATTCCTACTGTCGTTCTACTGGCCAGCTTAAAAGAGCACAGAGTAACCGGCGCAGCAAACAAATATCTGAGTAATTTCCTGATAGCGTGAGCATGTAAGCTTGTTGAAGAGAATTGCAACAAACCATGATCCTGACTTGATATTATATTGTACTTCATGAGCTTTCTCTTCAGCAGCCATTTGCTGCCTCTCCTATATTATACAATAAGAATCCCTGTGTATAGTGTCACCAGCCAGGCTTATTTGTGTTTACTTCCTGCCTGTATGCCTTAGAAAGCAGAGGAGATCAATGGCTCCACACTAAGCCTGTTCTGTGCTGTGCCAATCTCTGTGTTTCCCCACGTGTCAAGCTACAGATCTGCCCGTGTCACTATGCAGGCTCAGGCTGATGGCAGCAGTGTGCACACATCTCCCAGCTTCCCAGAGAACACTGGTCACAGCTAATGACCAGAACTGTCTGATTTGTCCTGCCCTGATTACTCCTCTGAGCCCCAATTAGCCATGGATACAGGCTGACATACCGACACGATCACTTGGACGTGTCATAGAGGGAACGATGAGACAGGGAAGGAAAGCAGAAGACAGGGTAAGTGTGTGTTAAAGACAGAGGAGAAGAGCAAAGGGGAGTCGGTATGAAAGCCATAGTAATATAGGACCAGAGTCATTCACTCTGCATTCAGTCAGATTCAGTTTCCCTTTAACCAGCTACCACTCATCAACATACAAACCAACAGCACTGATTGCAATTTCTATAATTGCCAATTTTCATTGTGAAAATCTGTCTATCTGAAGGTGTTAGCTTCATCTGGTCTGAGGCAAGTTGATTTCTCGGGGGGTTAGGGATGAAGAGACTAAGGACTGTTTGTTGAAAAGATATAAGATAAAGAAAAGAAGTATTGGGCCAATGTGGTCAAATCAATTTACTAGTTGAAATGAATAATGAAGTTCTGAGAGCCTCAGAGGTATTTTATTATGGATAAAAACAATGCCATTTGTTTCCCTAATTGTCAATAACAACCTCTGTTATGAACACTGTTTTCATCTGTGTCTTCCCTCATATCCCCTTCTTTTTCTTTTTGTTTCTCTCCTGCCTTTTGTTCTGGTCTGACCCCCCCACCCCCATCCAATGGTTCTATCTGTCTTTGTTTCTCTCTGCTACTGTGTCTGCCCAGGATTGCTGAGATTTCTCCCCTCTGCAGGTTTTAAGAGAAAGCCTCTCTTCTCTTTTTTTTTTTTTTGGCTTGCTCTCATTCGCTCTCAGTAGGGGGCAGTGGAAAAGTAACTACAAGGGCACATAAAGCCTTAAGAGTCAAACCAGACTTCTTTTAGTCTTTTTTGATCTGGATTGATGTCATATTGAACACACATGCACACACACCCTTCAGTGGGATGGCTCTGCTCCTATCTCTGTCTGCTCCCCCATCTCAAAACTCACCCACGCAAAGCTAAGAAGACACATTGAGATTGAGAAGAGGAGGAGGAGGCGAGGGAAAGCAAAATATGGAAGGGTAGGAGAGGAGAAATAGCAGGAGTGAAGGAAACAAGAGATGGGAGGGGTGGATGTGCTTTGAGAATGGGGGATTAGAGTTAGAAGATTAGAGGTAGAAGATGATATCATTTGGTAGAGATGAGCGGGAGCAAACGAGCAGTGCAAATCACCCGACGTTGACGAGCTGCCTCGTAAATTACTGCCGCCGAGTGAATGCTTGAAGCTAGATCTGGATAGGGCTGCGTAATGCAAGGGAGGCATAACGCGTGTCTTAAAGTTATTTACTGCACCCTCCCCTATTTATATAGGTTGTTTCCTATAGCCCAATATTGGCCTCCTGTGGCAGCATCAGAGGATGTTTCCATATTAGTAGTGGGAGGTTTTAGTCAGCCTGAGTGCCCGCTGTGTGGCCCATTCTATCCCTCACACATTCTGTAAAACATAGACTCCCCTCTTCTCGCACCCCAAGACCTACACCTACAACAAAAAATAAAAAATTCACTTCCCCAGTGACCCCCCTCAGATAACTCAGATTTGACAGGCTGTTCCTCATCTCCCTGTAGTGTTTACAATGTTTACCTCCTAATACACAAGCTGTAGCAAAGCAGCAATAGGGAGTTATTTAATCATAATAAAATGTTTATTTTTAATGAAATGTGATATTACTTTTTTTTTTCTTGGTGTGCTAAAATCCAAATCCAGTAGGGATTACAGTTCATTTTAAAAATGAACGTGTGTACACACCTGCATGTTTTGGACCAGGGCAGGCAGCCCAAGAGAGAGGGGGAGAGAGACAGAGTCAGGGATATGGATGGCAGGGAATTGGAGTCTCTCCCTTCTTGCTTTTGGGGGTGAGAGGTAGAGGGGGAAATATACATTTCTATTTTAGCCAGGAGCCCAGCAGCAGCAGGAGAATGACTTTCATTGGCTGGATTCTAAATATTACATGACTTCCTGATGGCAGTGTGCTGTCTGAGGCGCTGTCTGGCCTGGTATTAACCTGTCTGGATAAATCAGCCGTTTACCCAACTCTGTTCTTCTATCCAAAGTACCGTTTCCTCCCTTCTTACCTCATTTTCCCTCGCTCTCCCTTTTTTCTGTCACCCTCCAGCTTCACCTGTTTCTCATGCACCATTTCTGCCTCTGAACCGCTTGCTATGGTGCAACCCACATTGTGTGTGTACAGTGTGTATATGTGGAGTTACTCTATGGTCCTCTGCCAAGGCCCCTAACGTCATATGCAGCCTGGCAGGTGACAAATAGTTTTTTAATTGCTTGCACCAGGAAAATCATTAGTCTCTTCCCTTTTCCTTGGTGGGACCAGGCAGGACGTGTGCGCAATAATAATAGCCTCAATCCCGTTTCCCGCTTCCTGCCTGCTATTTTTAGAACAGGTATTTTAAGGGCCCTCTCCGTGTATGTGTATGCCTATGTGTGTGTAAATGTACATATGTGTGTGTGCACGTGAAAGTGTGTGTGTGAGTCCACAGTAAGGGTGGGCTAAATGGTCCAGAGGTGCTTTTCCTTGCTTGTGACGGAGGAGAGAGTGTGTTTGTCAACCCTGTTCCTACCTCATGAGAGTTTTTCTCTTTGCTGTTGCTATTTCCCAGCCCCTGGGAGCGTGCTGTTTGTCTGTGTATGTGTGCTTTTGCGTGTGTGTGTGTGTGTGTGTGTGTGTGTGTGTGTGTGTGCACCTCTGTGTCTGGCAGGCTCCGGCCTAGGCCATTGTGCTGTAGTGCATTACTGTAGCAATCCACCGACACAGCGGCCAGCCAGATGAAGCCGTCCAGTTTATGGAGCAACCTGCAAACTCCAGCTGCTTTTGGTTGGGATTGTGCTTAGTGGTGAGATATAGTATTGATTTTCTCTCCTCGGTGCCCTTGCCATCCCTGCGTAGATATGCACCAGTGCTCAGCATCCATTCACTGGGACCGGGGAGGGGGGGGGGGGGGGGAGCCAAGCGCAGGTTGTTTATTTGACCAAAAAGCCCCCATAAGTTAACATGGAACCGC